>WNWK01012197.1:0-60758 GCA_009830355.1 Cherax destructor | reverse complement strand
AATGGATCAGGGAATACCTCAAAGGGAGGCAACAACGGGTCATGGTGCGTGGTGAGGTATCACAGTGGGCGCCTGTGACGAGTGGTGTACCGCAGGGGTCAGTCCTAGGACCAGTGTTATTCCTGGTTTATGTAAATGACATGACGGATGGGATAGACTCAGAAGTGTCTCTATTCGCGGATGATGTGAAAATAATGAGGAGAATCACATCAGAAGAGGACCAGGCAGGGCTGCAAACAGACCTGGACAAGCTCGACATCTGGTCTAGCAGTTGGCTTCTCGAATTCAATCCCTCCAAATGCAAAGTCATGAGGATCGGAGAAGGGCAAAGAAGACCGCTGACAGAGTACAAGCTAGGCGGACAAAGGCTACAAACCTCGGCAAAGGAGAAAGACCTTGGAGTGAGTATAACGCCTAGCACGTCTCCGGAGGCACACATCAACCAGATAACTGCGGCAGCATATGGGCGTCTGGCAAACCTTAGATTAGCGTTCCGTTACCTTAACAAGGAATCGTTCAAGACACTGTATACCGTGTACGTCAGGCCCATACTAGAATATGCAGCACCAGTCTGGAACCCACACCTGGTCAAGCACGTAAGGAAACTGAGAAAGTGCAAGGTTTGCGACAAGGTTAGTTCCACAACTCAGGGTCTGTCTTATGAAGAAAGGTTGGGGGAAATAGGACTAACAACACTGGAGGAAAGAAGGGTCAGAGGAGACATGATAACGACATACAAAATACTGCGGGAATTGACAAGGTAGATAGTGACAGGTTGTTTCAGAGAGGGAACACAGATACAAGGGGACACAACTGGAAGCTGAAGACTCAGATGAGTCAAAGGGATGTCAGGAAACACTTCTTCAGCCACAGAGTAGTCAGGAAGTGGAATGGACTAGAGAAAGATATAGTGGAGGCAGGAACCATACATAGTTTTAAGACAAGGTATGATAAAGCTCATGGAGCAGGGAGAGCAGAGACCCAGTAGCAGACAGCGAAGAGGCGGGGCCAGGAGCTGAGACTCGACCCCTGCAACCACAATTAGGTGAGTGCAATTAGGTGAGTACAGTACACAGTGTGTGAAGTACAGTACACAGTGTGTGAAGTACAGTACACAGTGTGTGAAGTACAGTACACAGTGTGGGAAGTACAGTACACAGTGTGTAAAGTACAGTACACAGTGTGTGAAGTACACTACACAGTGTGTGAAGTACAGTACACAGTGTGTGAAGTACAGTACACAGTGTGTGAAGTACAGTACACAGTGTGTGAAGTACACTACACAGTGTGTGAAGTACAGTACACAGTGTGTGAAGTACAGTACACCGTGTGTGAAGTACAGTACACAATGTGTGAAGTACACTACACAGTGTGTGAAGTACACTACACAGTGTGTGAAGTACAGTACACAGTGTGTGAAGTACAGTACACAGTGTGTGAAGTACAGTACACAGTGTGTGAAGTACAGTACACAGTGTGTGAAGTACAGTACACAGTGTGTGAAGTACAGTAAACAGTGTGTGAAGTACAGTACATAGTGTGTGAAGTACAGTACACAGTGTGTGAAGTACAGTACACAGTGTGTGAAGTACAGTACACAGTGTGTGAAGTACAGTACACAGTGTGTGAAGTACAGTACACAGTGTCTGAAGTACAGTACACAGTGTCTGAAGTACAGTAAACAGTGTGTGAAGTACACTACAGTGTTTGAAGTACAGTACACCCTGTGTAAAGTACAGTACACAGTGTGTGAAGTACACTACACAGTGTGTGAAGTACAGTACACAGTGTGTGAAGTACACTACACAGTGTGTGAAGTACAGTACACAGTGTGTGAAGTACACTACACAGTGTGTGAAGTACAGTACACAGTGTGTGAAGTACACTACACTGTGTGACGTACAGTACACAGTGTGTGAAGTACAGTATACAGTGTGTGAAGTACAGTACACCCTGTGTGAAGTACAGTACACAGTGTGTGAAGTACATTACACAGTGTGTGAAGTGCACTAAAAGTGTGTAAAGTACAGTACACCCTATGTGAAGTACAGTACACAGTGTATGAAGTACAGTCCACAGTGTGTGAAGTACAGTACACAGTGTGTGAAGTACAGTACACAGTGTGTGAACTACAGTATACAGTGTGTGAAGTACACCCTGTATGAAGTACAGTACACAGTGTGTGAAGTACAGCACAGTGTGTGAAGTACAGTACACAGTGTGTGAAGTACAGTACACAGTGTGTGAAGTACCCTACACAGTGTGTGAAGTACAGTACACAGTGTGTGAAGTACAGTACACAGTGTGTGAAGTACAGTACACAGTGTGTGAAGTACAGTACACAGTGTGTGAAGTACAGTACACAGTGTGTGAAGTACAGTATACAGTGTGTGAAGTACAGTACACCTTGTGTGAAGTACAGTACACCCTGTGTGAAGTACAGTACATAGTGTGTGAAATATAGTACACAGTGTGTGAAGTACACTACAAAGTGTGTGAAGTACAGTACACCCTGCGTAAAGTACAGTACACAGTGTGTGAAGTACAGTACACAGTGTGTGAAGTATAGTGCACAGTGTGTGAAGTACAGTACACAGTGTGTGAAGTACAGTACACAGTGTGTGAAGTACAGTACACAGTGTGTGAAGTACAGCACAGTGTGTGAAGTACAGTACACAGTGTGTGAAGTACAGTACACCCTGCGTAAAGTACAGTACACAGGGTGTGAAGTACAGTACACAGTGTGTGAAGTATAGTACACAGTGTGTGAAGTACAGTACACAGTGTGTGAAGTACAGTACACAGTGTGTGAAGTACAGTACACAGTGTGTGAAGTACAGCACAGTGTGTGAAGTACAGTACACAGTGTGTGAAGTACAGTACACAGTGTGTGAAGTACAGTACACAGTGTGTAAAGTACAGTACACAGTGTGTGAAGTACAGCACAGTGTGTGAGGTACAGTACACAGTGTGTGAAGTACAGTACACAGTGTGTGATGTGCACTACACAGTGTGTGAAGTACAGTACACAGTCTGTGAAGTACAGTACACAGTGTGTGAAGTACAGTACACAGTGTGTGAAGTACATTACACAGTGGGTGAAGTACATTACACAGTGTGTGAAGTACACTACACAGTGTGTGAAGTACAGTACACCCTGTGTAAAGTACAGTACACAGTGTGTGAAGTACACTACACAGTGTGTGAAGTACACTACACAATGTGTGAAGTTCAGAACACCCTGTGTGAAATACAGTACACAGTGTGTGAAGTATAGTACACAGTGTGTGAAGTACAGTACACAGTTTGTGAAGTACAGTACACAGTGTGTGAAGTACAGTACACAGTGTGTGAAGTACAGTACACCCTGTGTGAAGTACACTACACAGTGAGTGAAGTATACTACACAGTGTGTGAAGTACACTACACAGTGTGTGAAGTACAGTACACCCTGTGTGAAGTACAGTACACAGTGTGTGAAGTACAGTACATAATGTGTGAAGAACACTACACAGTGTGTGAAGTACAGTACACCATGCGTAAAGTACAGTACACAGTGTGTGAAGTACAGAACACAGTGTGTGAAGTACACTACACAATGTGTGAAGTTCAGAACTTCCTGTGTGAAGTACAGTACACAGTGTGTGAAGTACAGTACACAGTCTGTGAAGTACAGTACACAGTGTGTGAAGTACAGTACAACCTGTGTGAAGTACAGTACACAGTGTGTGAATTACGGTACACAGTGTGTGAAGTACACTACACAGTGTGTGAAGTACACTACACAGTGTGTGAAGTACACTACACAGTGTGTGAAATACAGTACACCATGTCTGAAGCACAGTACACTCTGTGTGATGTACAGTACACAGTGTGTGAAGTACAGTACACAGTGTGTAAAATACACTACACAGTGTGTGAAGTACAGTACACAGTGAGTGAATTACAGTACACCGTATGTGAAGTACAGTACACAGTGTGTGAAACACAGTACACAGTGTGTGAAGTACACTACACAGTGTTTGAAGTACACTACACAGTGTGTGAAGTACAGTACACCCTGATTGAATTACGGTACACAGTGTGTGAAGTACAGTACACACTTTGTGTACTGTGTGAATTACAGTGCACACTGTGTGCAGTACAGTACAGAGTTAGTGAAGTACAGTACACTTTGAGTGAAGTACAGTACACAATGAGTGAAGTACAGAACACCCTGTGTGAAGTACAGTAAGCCCTGCGAGAAGTACGGTACACTCTGTGTGAAGTACAGTACACACTGTGAAGTACAGTACACACTGTGTGAAGTACAGTACACGCTCTGTGAAGTTCAGTACACTCTGATGTATAGTACACCATGTGTGAAGTACAGTACACACTGTGTTAGTACAGTACACAATGTGTGAAGTACAGTACACCATGTGTGAACTACAGTGCACCCTGTGTTAAGTACAGTACACTATGTGTGAAATACAGTACATACTGTGCTAAGTACAGTACACCATGTGAGTGAAGTACAGTACACGTTATGTGAAGTACAGCGCACGCTGTGTGAAGTACAGCGCACGCTGTGTGAGATACAGTACACAGTGCATGAGATACAGTGCCTAGTGTGTGAAGTACAGTACACACTGTGTGGAGTACAGTACAGTGTGTGTGAAGTACAGTACACACTGTGTGAAGTACAGTACATACTATGTGAAGTACAGTACACACTGTGGTTGCACAGTACAACAGAGAGCAGACAGTACAATAGAGAGCTGACAGTACAATGGTGAGCTGACAGTACAATGGTGAGCTGACAGTACAATAGAGAGCTGACAGTACAATAGAGAGCTGACAGTACAATAGAGATCTGACAGCACAATAGAGAGCTGACAGTACAATAGAGAGCTGACAGTACAATGGTGAGCTGACAGTACAATAGAGAGCTGACAGTACAATGGTGAGCTGACAGTACAATAGAGAGTTGACAGTACAATAGAGAGCTGACAGTACAATAGAGAGCTGACAGTACAATAGAGAACTGACAGTACAATTGAGAGCTGACAGTACAATAGAGAGCTGACAGTATAGTTGTGAAGTGTTGTGTTGACTGTTATCATGCATGCTTGTTATGGCATGCAAAGAGTATGTAACCTTTATTCGGCGCATGTACACACCCTCATAAAAAGCTACCTCCCCAACCAGCGAACCAGTTGCTAAGGATCTGACGATCGGGGCCCCATCCTCAGATCAGTATCTAGGTTCAGCCAATCATAATGTGGGTCGGGCAATTGTGAAGGTGATGTAGTTACCACTCACGTGTTTACCATTGTCATATTCATTCTGCTGGTTGAAGCATAGTGGTCTCTCTCTGTCTTTTGGCTTCTATTTTGCCTTGACTTACCATGACGTGCACTTATATTACCTATTGTTCCCTTTTACGACCAGGTTAACTGGTCTTGAGAACCAGAGTTTGTAATAGTTGTCAAGTGTTGTGTTGATAGTTATCAGTCATGGTTGTCAGGTGTTGTGTTGACAGTTATCATTCATGGTTGTCATGTGTTGTGATGACAGTTATCCTTCATGGTTGCCAAGTGTTGTGTTGACAGTTATCATTCATGGTTGTCAAGTGTTGTGTTGACATTTATTATTCATGGTTGTCAGGTGTTGTGTTGACAGTTATAATTCATGATTGTCAAGTGTTGTGATGACAGTTATCATTCATGGTTGTCAAGTGTTGTGTTGACAGATCATTCATGGTTGTCAAGTGTTGTGTTGACATTTATTATTCATGGTTGTCAGGTGTTGTGTTGACAGTTATAATTCATAATTGTCAAGTGTTGTGATGACAGTTATCATTCATGGTTGTCAAGTGTTGTGATGACAGTTATCATTCATGGTTGTCAAGTGTTGTGTTGACAGTTATCATTCATGGTTGTCAGGTGTTGTGTGACAATTATCATACATGGTTGTCTAATATTTTGTTGACAGTTATCATTCATGGTTGCCAAGTATTGTGTTGACAGTTATCATTCATGGTTGTCAGGTGTTGTGTGACAATTATCATACATGGTTGTCTAATATTTTGTTGACAGTTATCATTCATGGTTGCCAAGTATTGTGTTGACAGTTATCATTCATGGTTGTCAGGTGTTGTGTGACAATTATCATACATGGTTTTCAGGTGTTGTGTCGACAGTTATTATTCATGGTTGTCAGGTGTTGTGTGACAATTATCAAACATGGTTGTCAGGTGTTGTGTTGACAGTTATCATTCATGGTTGTCAAGTGTTGTGTTGACAGTTATCATTCATGGTTGTCAGGTGTTGTGTTGACAGTTATCATTCATGGTTGTCAGGTGTTGTGTTGACAGTTATCATACATGGTTGTCAGGTGTTGTGTTGACAGTTATCATTCATGGTTGTCAGGCGTTGTGTTGACAGTTATCATTCATGGTTGTCAGGCGTTGTGTTGACAGTTATCATTCATGGTTGTCAGGCGTTGTGTTGACAGTTATCATTCATGGTTGTCAGGCGTTGTGTTGACAGTTATCATTCATGGTTGTCAGGCGTTGTGTTGACAGTTATCATTCATGGTTGTCAGGTGTTGTGTTGATAGTTATCATACATGGTTGTCAGGTGTTGTGTTGACAGTTATCATTCATGGTTGTCAGGCGTTGTGTTGACAGTTATCATTCATGGTTGTCAGGTGTTGCGTTGACAGTTATCATACATGGTTGTCAGGCGTTGTGTTGACAGTTATCATTCATGGTTGTCAGGTGTTGTGTTGACAGTTATCATTCATGGTTGTCAGGTGTTGTGTTGACAGTTATCATTCATGGTTGTCAGGTGTTGTGTTGACAGTTATCATTCATGGTTGTCAGGTGTTGTGTTGACAGTTATCATTCATGGTTGTCAGGTGTTGTGTTGACAGTTATCATTCATGGTTGTCAGGTGTTGTGTTGACAGTTATCATTCATGGTTGTCAGGTGTTGTGTTGACAGTTATCATTCATGGTTGTCAGGTGTTGTTACAACAGTTTCCTTCATTATAAACATAACATCAAACAACTTACTATGACAGAGTGATATTATGTGCACAGTACCCACAGTAGCCAGGTGTTGCAACATGTGCATCACCTGACAGTGTTTAAATAGGTAATAAAATATGAGAGAGGAGTAAGAGAGGAGAGGTAAAGAAGGCGGCATCATCAGTGGCAAGGACTCAGGGACTGTCAGCTCCACTATCTACATAGAAGCGAAGCTATATTATCAGTCCTGGTCATCAATACAGAAGGCTGACAGCCCAGGTCATCAATACAGGAGGCTGACAGCCCAGGTCATCAATACAGAAGGCTGACAGCCCAGGTCATCAATACAGGAGGCTGACTCATTCCATGTGTTGCATATGTGTCTGGCTCATTCCATGTGTTGTTATGGATTTACAAGAGACACTTGTAGCATGTGTTACTAGCATTGTGGGAATGATGGTGACTGGCATCCTAGATGTACCTGTACGTTAGGCGTGTACGTTGTGCGTGTACGTTGTGCATGTACGTTTTGCGTGTATATTGTGCGTGTACGTTGGGCATGTACGTTGTGCGTGTACGTTGTTAATGTACGTTGTCCGTGTATGTTGTGCGTATACGGTGGCGTGTACGTTGTGCGTGTATGTTGTGCGTATACGGTGGCAGGTACGTTGTGCGTGTACGTTGTGCGTGTACGTTGTGAGTGTACGTTGTGCGTGTACGTTGTGCGTATACGGTGGCATGTACGTTGTGCGTGTATGTTGTGCGTGTACATTGTGCGTATACGGTGGCATGTACGTTGTGCGTGTACGTTGTGCGTGTACTTTGTGCGTGTGCGTTTTGCGTATACATTGTGCGTATACGGTGGCATGTACGTTGTGCGTGTACGTTGTGCGTGTACGTTGTGCGTGTACGTTGTGCATGTACGTTGTGCGTATACGGTGGCGTGTACGTTGTGCGTGTATGGTGTGCGTGTACATTGTGCGTATACGGTGGCATGTACGTTGTGCGTGTACGTTGTGCGTATACGGTGGCATGTACGTTGTGCGTGTATGCTGTGCGTGTATGTTGTGCGTGTACATTGTGCTTATACGGTGGCATGTACGTTGTGCGTGTACGTTGTGCGTGTACTTTGTGCGTGTGCGTTTTGCGTGTACATTGTGCGTATACGGTGGCATGTACGTTGTTCGTGTATGTTGTGCGTGTACATTGTGCGTAAACGGTGGCATGTACGTTGTGCTTGGACGTTGTGCGTGGACGTTGTACGTGTACGTCTCTAGAATGCGTGAGATGCTTGTATACACCTGTAGTCACCTTGTATGCTAGCGCTACAATGCACCATGTATACACCTTGCATGGTGACACTACAGTGAACCATGTATACACCTTGTATGGTGACACTACAGTGAACCATGTATACACCTTGCATGGTGACACTACAGTGAACCATGTATACACCTTGTATGGTGACACTACAGTGAACCATGTATACACCTTGTATGGTGACACTACAGTGTACCATGTATACACCTTGCATGGTGACACTACAGTGAACCATGTATACACATTGTATGGTGACACTACAGTGTACCATGTATACACCTTGTATGGTGACACTACAGTATACCATGTATACACCTTGTATGATGACACTACAGTGCACTATGTATCCACCTTGTATGATGACACTACAGTGCACTATGTATACACCTTGTATGGTGACACTACAGTGCACTATGTATACACCTTATATGGTGACACTACAGTGCACCATGTATACACCTTGTATGATGACACTACAGTGTACCATGTATGCATCTTGTATGGTGACAATACAGTGTACCATGTATACATCTTGTATGATGACACTACAGTGTACCATGTATACATCTTGTATGGTGACACTACAGTGTACCATGTATACATCTTGTATGGTGACACTACAGTGCACTATGTATACACAGTTGCCTTAACTAACTTGTATAGGACATGTTTGCTCAGTATTGAGATAAACAATTACCCAGCCAGTCTTTGTTAAGGTAATTAATAATAATTCATTGTTTTCCTGTCATTGTTCTTTGTATATAATTAACATAAGTTATGAGTTGTATTGTTGTATGGCTGTGATGTGTTTGATCACTACTGTATAGTTGTATGTTGTATTGTTGTATGGTTGTGATGTGTTTGATCACTACTGTATAGTTGTATGTTGTATTGTTATATGGTTGTGATGTGTTTGATCACTACTGTATAGTTGTATGTTGTATTGTTGTATGGCTGTGATGTGTTTGATCACTACTGTATAGTTGTATGTTGTATTGTTGTATGGCTGTGATGTGTTTGATCACTACTGTATAGTTGTATGTTGTATTATTGTATGGTTCTGATGTGTTTGATCACTCATTCCTCTAGCTGTCAGTATACCTGAAATCCTCACTATCCCCTCTAGCTGTCAGTATACCTGAGATCCCCACTATCCCCTCTAGCTGTCAGTATACCTGAGATCCCCATCATCCCCTCTAGCTGTCAGTATACATGAAATCTCCGCTATCTCCTCTAACTATCAGTATACCTGAGATCCCCACTATCCCCTCTAGCTGTCAGTATACCTGAGATCCCCACTATCCCCTCTAGCTGTCAGTATACCTGAGATTCCCACTATCCCCTCTAACTGTCAGTATATCTGAGATCCCAGCTATCCCCTCCAACTGTCAGTATACCTGAACTCCCCACTATCCCCTCTAGCTGTCAGTATACCTGAGATCCCCACTATCCCCTCTAGCTGTCAGTATACCTGAGATCCCCGCTATCCCCTCTGGCTGTTAGTATAACTGAGATCCCCGCTATCCCCTCTAACTGTCAGTATACTTGAGATCCCCTCTATCTCCTCTAGCTGTCAGTATACCTGAGATCCCCGCTATCCCCTCTAACTGCCAGTATACCTGAGATCCCCACTATCCCCTCTAACTGTCAGTATACCTGAGATCCCCACTATCCCCTCTGAAATAAAGTAGGTTGATGACTTGAAATACAGTAGGTTGATGACCTGAAATACAGTAGGTTGATGACCTGAAATAATTCAAGAGTGGGTGAGTCAGATCTTTGTTTGAAAAATATGTGACTATTAATTATAAATTTGGATGGGCACTTATTTAAGTTGAGGAAGGTCACTGCAGGTCAGGGAAGTTCATGGAAGGTCAGGGAAGGTCACGGAAGGTAAGGGAGGTTAGGGAAGGTCAAGGAAGGTCTGGGAAGGTCAAGGTCAGGGAAAATCTGGGAAGGTCAGTGAAGATATGTAAGGAAGGTCTGGGAACAAAGAGGGTCTGAGAAAAAGCAGGGAAGGTCAGGGAAGGTCAGCAAAAAGCAGGGAAGGTCAGCAAAAAGCAGGGAAGGTCAAGGTAGGTCATGAAAGATCGGAGAAGGTGAGGGAAGGTCATGGAAGGTCAGGGAAAAACAGGGAAGGTCATGGAAGATCAGGGAAGGTCATGAAAGATTATGGAAGGTTAGGGAAGGTCGGGAAAAAGCAGGGAAGGTCAGGGAAGATCTTGGAAGGTCAGGGAAGGTCAGCGAAAAGCAGGGAAGGTCATGGGAGGTCAGGGAAAGTCATAGAAGGTCATGAAAGGTCAGAGAAGGTCATGGAAGGCCAGAAAAGGTCAGGGAAAAGCAGGGAAGGTCATGGAAGATCAGGGAAGGTCAGAGAAAAGCAGGGAAGGTCATGGAAGGTCAGGGATAGTCAGCGAAAAGCAGGGAAGGTTATGGAAGGTCAGGGAAAAGCAGGGAAGGTCATGGAAAGTTAGGGAAGGTCAGGGATGGTCAGCGAAAAGCAGGGAAGGTCAGGGAAAAGCAAGGAATGTAAGGGAAGGTCAGGGAAAACCAGGGAAGGTTTTGTGATAGTTCGGTACTTTTGGAATATTGATGTTGATGATAATGTTAATATACTTGAGATCCCCTCTATCTCCTCTAGCTGTCAGTATACCTCAAATCCCCACTCTCCCCTCTAGCTGTCAGTGTACCTGAGATCCCCACTATCCCCTCTAACTGTCAGTATACCTGAGATCCCCACTATCCACTCTAACTGTCAGTATACCTGAGATCCCCACTATCCCCTCAAACTGTCAGTATACCTGAGATCCCCACTATCCCCTCTAACTGTCAGTATACCTGAGATCCCCACTATCCCCTCTAACTGTCAGTATACCTGAGATCCCCACTATCCCCTCTAACTGTCAGTATACCTGAGATCCCCACTATCCCCTCTAACTGTCAGTATACCTGAGATCACCACTCTCCCCTCTAGCTGTCAGTGTACCTGAGATCCCCGCTATCCCCTCGAACTGTCAGTATACTTGAGATCCCCACTATCCCCTCTAACTGTCAGTATACCTGAGATCCCCACTCTCCCCTCTAGCTGTCAGTGTACCTGAGATCCCCGCTATCCCCTCGAACTGTCAGTATACCTGAGATCCCCACTATCCCCTCTAACTGTCAGTATACCTGAGATCCCCACTATCCCTCTAACTGTCAGTATACCTGAGATCCCCACTATCCCTCTAACTGTCAGTGTACCTGAGATCCCCACTATCCCTCTAACTGTCAGTGTACCTGAGATCCCCACTATCCCCTCTAACTGTCAGTATACCTGAGATCCCCACTATCCCCTCTAACTGTCAGTGTACCTGAGATCCCCACTATCCCCTCTAACTGTCAGTATACCTGAGATCCCCACTATCCCCTCTAACTGTCAGTGTACCTGAGATCCCCACTATCCCCTCTAACTGTCAGTGTACCTGAGATCCCCACTATCCCCTCTAACTGTCAGTGTACCTGAGATCCCCACTATCCCCTCTAACTGTCAGTGTACCTGAGATCCCCACTATCCCCTCTAACTGTCAGTGTACCTGAGATCCCCACTATCCCCTCTAACTGTCAGTGTACCTGAGATCCCCACTATCCCCTCTGAAATAAAGCAGGTAGATGACATCTTTGCTCTTTGGCCTCATGACTTAAGTCTCTTCCAACCTTTTCTTGATGCTCTTAATAATCTTGCCCCTTCCATTAAGTTTAAAGCTGATTGGGAATCTAATTCTTTGCTTCCTTTCCTTGATGTTCATGTCCACCGCTCAGTTACAGGTTTTGCCTTCTCCGTGTACCGCAAGCCTATGCACAGTGGCATGTACATTCATTACTTTTCTTATCATGCCTCCTCTGTCAAGAAGAGTGTTCTTATCTCCCTCTTTCTCCGTGCTCTCCGTATCTGTGATCCTCAGTTTCTTGAAGCAGAAATTTCCACTCTTCATAATTCATTTTCCCGCCTGGGCTACCCTTCCCATTTCATAGACTCTGCTTTCTCTCGTGCCAAACGGACTTTCTTCTCTCCTAAACCCTCTACTCCTGAGAACTCTCCAGTCCTCTGCCTTCCCTACATCTCTGGTCTCTCCAATCTCAGCAACTCTCTCCGTTCCTTAGACATCAAACTTACCTTTCGTCAGACTAACACTCTTCGCACTAATCTAGTTCATACCTCCCCTCCCTCCACAGATTCTCCTGGTGTCTACTCTATTTCTTGCTCCTCCTGTCCTCTTCAGTACTTCGGAGAAACTGGCCGATCTCTTTCTGACAGACTCAAGGAGCACAAAAATAGTGTTAGGCTTGCCGACACTAATAATGCTCTTTTCGGTCATGTCAGAGATCACAGTCATCCTATTGATTGGTCTTCTGTTAAAACTGTCTACCCTACGTCTAACTTTCATAGTCGCCGCCTGGTTGAATCCTCCCTTATACACAACTTTCCCTGTATGAATCTTAGCCCTGGCTTTGTCTCTGTTGATGCTTTCCTCTCTCATTACATTGTTAAATGCTCTAAACTTCAGAACACCCGTGACTTAACCTGATTGCTTCCCCTTTCATCTCTTCCCTCTTCTTCTTTTTTCTCCTATGGGTTTTCCTTTCTTTCTTTTCTTTTGCCTGGTATTTGTCCTTTTTTTCGCCTTTCCTCCCTCTGTGTTCTCGTCCCACCCTTGCGGGCCGCTAGCCTCATTGCAGTGCTCCTCTAGAACATGACTGTCTCCACTACTACTACTACCACTTCCACTACTTACTCCATTATTTCCCCACTCTCTGGTACCCTCCCCTGTCTGCCTGCCTATAAATACCACTTCCCCCGTCGTTGTAAGCTCCTCTCTTTTATATGTGCGGGTTGTGTGTGTATTGTTCCAGTCACGGTATTGTGCCTTTTTGTTATTTGTAGTCAAGGTAAGACAGCAGCCAAGAGACAAGAGACAACCGTGCAGTGCATCAACCAGCACCAGAATGAAAATGACAATGGTGAAAACATGCGTGGTGACCACGTCACCTTTACAATTGCCAAATCCACATTATGATTGGCTGAACCTAGATACTGAGCTGACGATGGGGCCCCGATCGTCAGACCCTTAGTACCTGGTTCGCTGGTTGGGAGATAGCCTATGTGAGAATGTGGACATATTCCGAATAAAGTTTACGTACTCTTTGCTTGTCACAACTGTATATTGTGTGTATTGCTACATCATGTTCCAGAAATTAATCTGATGATAATGATATATATATATATATATATATATATATATATATATATATATATATATATATATATATATATATATATATATATATATATATATAATGTTAGTAATCTAATGAACAATGTAATCTACTGAACAACGTTACTTATCTACTGAACAATGTAATCTAATGAACAATGTAATCTATTGAACAATGTAATCTAGTGAAGAGTTTCATAATAAGTATTATAAGGTTAACAATTAGCGTCACAGTCAGTGTCACGGTCAGTGTCAGTCAGCGTCACAGTCATCACTACAGCGCCACAGTCAGCACTACAGTCAGCGTCACAGTCACCACCACAGTCAGCGTCACAGTCACCACCACAGTCAGCGTCACAGTCACCACCACAGTCAGCGTCACAGTCACCATCACAGTCAGCGTCACAGTCAGTGTCACAGTCAGTGTCATAGTGTCAGTCAGCGTCACAGTCAGCACCACTGTCAGCACCACAGTCAACGTCACAGTCAGTGTCACAGTCAGCGTCACATTCACCACCACAGTCAGCGTCACAGTCACCACCACAGTCAGCGTCACAGTCACCACCACAGTCAGCGTCACAGTCACCACCACAGTCAGCTTTATAGTCAGTGTCACAGTCAGTGTCAGTCAGCATCACAGTCAGCAACACAGTCAGTGTCACAGTCATTACCACAGTCAGTGTCACAGTCAGCATCACAGTCAGTGTCACAGTCAGTGTCACAGTCAGTGTCAGTCAGCATCACAGTCAGCAACACAGTCAGCGTCACAGTCATTACCACAGTCAGTACCACAGTCAGCATCACAGTCAGCATCACAGTCAGTGTCAACGTCACAGCACCACAGTCAGCGTCACAGTCAGCTAAACAGAGAGCGTCACAGTCAGCGCAACAGTCAGTACCACAGTCAGCGTCACAGTCAGTGTCACAGTCAGTGTCACGGTCAGTGTCACAGTCAGCATCACAGCCAGCGTCACAGTCAGTATCGACAGTCATTGTCACAATCAGTGTCGCAGTCAGTGTCACAGTCAGTGTCACAGTCAGTTTCTCAGTCAGTGCCACAGTCAGCGTCACAGCCAGCGTCACAGTCAGTATCGAGAGTCAGTATCGAAAGTCAGTGTCACAATCAGTGTCACAGTCAGTGTCACAATCAGTGTCAACAGTCAGTATCACAGTTAGTGTCACAGTCAGTGTCACAGCGTCACAGTCAGCGTCAGAGTCAGTGTTGACAGTCAATGTCACAGTCAGTGTCACACTCAGAATCACAGTCAGCATCACTGTTAGTGTCATAGTCAGTGTCACATTCATTGTAACAGTTAGCGTCACAGTCAGCGTCACAGTCAGTGTCACAGTCAGCATCACAGTGTCATAGACAGTGTCACAGTTAGCACCACAGTCAGCACCACAGTCAGCGCCACAGTCAGCATCACAGTCAGTGCCACAGTCAGTACCACAGTCAGTACCACAGTCAGCACCACAGTCAGAGTAACAGTCAGTGTCACAGTCAGTTCCACAGTCACTGCTACAGTTGGTGCCACAGTCAGTGTCACAGTCAGCACCACAGTCTGTGCCAGTCATTACCACAGTCAGTGTCACATTCAGCATAACAGTCAGCACCACAGTCAGTGCCACAGTCAGTACCACAGTCAGTACCTCAGTCAGCATCACAGACAGTGTAACAGTCAGTGTCACAGTCAGTACCACAGTCTGTGCCACAGTCATTACCACAGTCAGTGTCACAGTCAGCACCACAGTCAGAAGCACAGTTGTCAGTAGTACTGTAGTATTTCAGTTATAACCGTTACTGAGTCACCGTCTCCCTAAGTGATCACTGATCGTTACTGAGTCATTGTGCTGACCTAGCATGACTGACGTCATGAGTTTTGAATCCGTGCCCTCCAGGCACTGAGCAGCGCAGTTCAGATCATTACAGAAGAGACGGCAGGTCAGGCCTGTGTGCTCCCCATATATTCCTCTAATATTTAAGTTACCAGCCATCCGACGTGAGCGTTTATACCCAATTCCATCAATCTAACCCCACACTACACAGTCAGTGCCACAGTCAGTGCCATAGTCTGTGTCAGAGTCAGTGCCACAGTCAGTGCCATTACCACAGTCAGTGTCACAGTCAGTGTCACAGTCAATGCCACAGTCAGTACCACTGTCAGTACCACAGTTAGTGTCACAGTCTGCACCACAGTCTGCACCACAGTCTGCACCACAGTCAGTGTCAAAGTCAGCACCACAGCCAATGTCACAGTCAGCATCACAGTCAGTGTCACAGTCAGCAATACAGTTAGTGTCACAGTTAGCACCACAGTCAGTGCCACAGTTAGCGCCACAGTCAGCGTCAAAGTCAGTGCCCAGTCAGCACCAAAATCGGTGCCACAGTCAGTACCATAGTCAGTACCACAGTCAGCATCACAGTCAGTGTCTCATTCAGTACCACAGTCACTGCTACAGTCAGTGTCACAGTATTTCTTTTCTTATGCCAAATCAAAGTCGAGAACAACATCCAGTATTGGGCTCCAACTTAAACGGGATGGGTCCTACACAGATGACAGCAAGGAAATGAGTGAGTTACTAATGTCCCAGTATGACTCAGCTTTTAGCGAGCAGCTAACCAGACTGAGAGTCGAAGACCTAAATGAATTTTTTATGACAGTGCCACAGAACTTGGTAGACGCAAGCCTATCTGACATTATCCTGACGCCAAATGACTTCGAAAAGGCTATAAATGACATGCCCATGCACTCCGCTCCAGGCCCAGACTCATGGAACTCCGTATTCATCAAGAACTGCAAGAAGCCCGTGTCACGTGCTATTAACATCCTATGGAGAGGGAGCATGGACACTGGGGTCGTCCCGCAGTTACTAAAAACAACAGACATAACCCCACTCCACAAAGGCGGCAGTAAAGCAATAGCAAAGAACTACAGACCAATAGCGCTAACGTCAAATATCATAAAAATCTTTGAAAGGGTTCTAAGAAGCAAGATCGCCACTCATCTAGATACCCATCAACTACACAACCCAGGGCAGCATGGGTTTAGAGAAGGTCGCTTCTGTCTGTCCAAACTACTTGATCACAACGACAAGGTCCTGGATGCTCTAGAAGACAAACAAAATACAGATGTTATATACACAGACTTTACAAAAGCCTTTGACAAGTGTGACCATGGTGTAATAGCACACAAAATGCGTGATAAAGAAATAACAGGAAAAGTTGATAGATGGATCTATAATTTCCTAACAAATAGAACACAAAGAGTAGTAGTCAACAGAGTAAAATCTGAGGCAGCTACGGAGAAAAGCTCTGTTCCACAAGGCACAGTACTCGCTCCCATCTTGTTCCTCATCCTCATATCGGACATAGACAGGGATATAAGCCACAGTGCCGTGTCTTCCTTTGCAGATGACACTTGAATCTGCATGACAGTGTCCACCATTGAAGACACTGCAAGACTCCAAGCAGACATAAACCAAATCTTTAAATGGGCTGCAGAAAACAATATGAAGTTCAATGAGGAGAAATTTCAATTACTCCGATATGGAAAACGTGAGGAAATTAAAATTTCATCGGAGTATAAAACAAATTCCAACCAAACAACAGAGCGAAAAACTAATGTCAAAGACCTGGGAGTGATCATGTCAGAGGATCTCACCTTCAAGAACCATAACACAGCGCACCTGCTAGAAAAATGACAGGATGGATAATGAGAACCTTCAAAACCAGGGATGCCAAGTCCATGTTGACACTTTTCAGGTCGCTTGTTCTATCTAGGCTGGAATATTACTGCACACTAACTGCACCTTTCAAGGCAGGTGAAATTGCTGACCTAGAAAATGTCCAGAGAACCTTCACAGCACGCATAATTGCGATAAACCACCTCAATTAGTGGGAACGCTTGAAGTTCCTAAACCTGTACTCCCTAGAACGCAGGCGGGAGAGATACATTATTATATACACTTGGAAAATTCTAGAGGGATTAGTACCAAACTTGCACACGAGAGTCACTCCCTACGAAAGCAAAAGACTCGGCAGACGATGCAACATCCTCTCAATGAAAAGCAGGGGTGCCACTAGCACGTTGAGAGACAACACAATAAGTGTCAGGGGCCCAAGACTGTTCAACTGCCTCCCAGCATACATAAGAGGGATTACCAATAGACCCCTGGCTGTCTTCAAGCAGGCACTTGACAGGCACCTAAAGTCGGTACCTGACCAGCCAGGCTGTGGTTCGTACGTTGGACTGCGTGCGGCCAGCAGTAACAGCCTGCTTTATCAGGCCCTGATCCAACATGAGGCCTGGTCACAGACCGAGCCCCCGCGGCGTTGACCCCCGGAACTCTCTCCAGGTAAACTCCAGGTCAGCACCACAGTCTGTGCCACAGTCATTACCACAGTCAGTGTCACAGTCACCACCACAGTCTGTGCCACAGTCATTACCACAGTCAGTGTCACATTCAGCACCACAGTCAGAAGCACAGTCAGTACCACAGTCACTACCACAGTCAGTGTCACAATTAGTGTCACAGTCAGCACAACAGTCAGCACCACAGTCATTACCACAGTCAGTGTCACAGTCACCACTACAGTCAGTACCACACTCACTACCACAGTCAGTGTCACAATCAGTGTCACAGTCAGCACAACAGTCAGCACCACAGTCAGCACCACAGTCAGCACCACAGTCAGTGCCACAGTCAGTACCACAGTCAGTACCACTGTCAGTGTCACAGTCAGCACCACAGTCTGCACCACAGTCAGTGTCACAGTCAGCACCACAGTCATTGTCAGAGCCAGTACTAGAGTCAGTGTCACATTCATCGTCACAGTCAGCACCAGAGTCAGTGTCACATTCATCGTCACAGTCAGCACCAGAGTCAGCATCACAGTCATCACCACAGTCAGTATCACAGTCAGTAAAACAGTCAGGTCAGCATCACAGTCAGTGTCACAGTAAGTACGACAGTCAGTACCACAGTCAGTGTCACAGTCAGCACCACAGTCAGTGTCACAGTCAGTGTGACAGTCAGTGTCACAGTCATTGTCAAAGTCATTACCACAATAAGTGTCACAGTCAGCACCACAGTCAGCACCACAGTCAGCAACACAACACAGTCAGTGTCACAGTAAGTACCACAGTCAGTGCCACAGTCAGCGCCGCAGTCAGTGTCATAGTCATTACCACAGTCAGTGTCACAGTCAGCACCACAGTCAGCACAACAGTCAGTGCCACAGTCATTACCACAGTAAGTGTCACAGTCAGTTCCACAGTCAGCACCACAGTCAGTGCCACAGTCATTACCACAATCAGTGTCACAGTCAGTGTTTCAGTCGGTGCTACAGTCAGCAACACAGTGAACACCACAGTCAGCGCATCAGTCATTACCACAGGCAGCACCACAGTCAGTGTCACAGTCAGCGCCACATTCAGTGTCACAGTCAGTGCCTCACTCAGTACCACACTCAGCGCCACAATCAGTACCACAGTTAGCACCACAGTCAGCGCCAGTCAGCACTACAGTCAGTACCACAGTCAGCGCCACAGTCAGCGCCACAGTCAGCACCACTGTCAGTGTCATAGTTAGTGCCACAGTCAGCGTTACAGTCAGTGTCACAGTCAGCACCACAGTCAGTACCACAGTCAGCATCAGTCAGTACGACAGTCAGTGCCACAGTCAGTGCCACAGTCAGCGCCACAGTCTGCATCACAGTCAGTACGACAGTCAGTGCCGCAGTCAGTACCACAGTCAGCGCCACATTCTGCGCCACAGTCAGTGTCACAGTCATTACTACAGTCAGCGCCACAATCAGCGCCACAGTCAGTGCCAAAGTCAGAGCCACAGTTAGGGCCACAGTCAGTGCCACAGTCAGTGTCACAGTCATTACCACAGTTTGTGTCGTGCTCAGCACCACAGCCAGCACCACAGTCATTGCTACACTCATTACCACAGTCAGTGTCACAGTCAGTGCTACAGTCATTACCACATTCAGTGTCACAGTCAGTGCCACAGTCATTACTACAATTAGTGTGACAGTCAGTGCTACAGTCAGTGCTACAGTCAGTGCTACAGTCAGTACGACAGTCAGTGCCACAGTCAGTGCCACAGTCAGCGCCACAGTCTGCATCACAGTCAGTACGACAGTCAGTGCCGCAGTCAGTACCACAGTCAGCGCCACATTCAGCGTCACAGTCAGCATCACAGCGTCACAGTCAACGTAACAGTGAGGGTCACTATCACAGTCATCGTCACAGTGACAAAGTCAGCGTCACAGCGACACAGTCAGCCTCACGTCGACACAGTCAGCATCACGTCGACATAGTCAGCGTCACAGTCAACGCCGCAGCATCACAGTCAGCGTCACAGCGACACTCACAGCGTCACAGTTAGCGTCACAGCGTCACAGTCAGCGTCACAACGTCACAGTTAGCGTCACGGTCAGCGTCACACTGACACAATCAATTGCAAGTTGAAAAATTCTATGAAGTTTTAGATAAATGGTTTAGAACACTGACACTTTGATGACTGTAACACTTGTGCAACACTTGTGCAACACTTGTGCAACACTTGTACAACACTTGCACAACACTTGTACAACACTTGTACAAAACTTGTGCAACACTTGTGCAACACTTGTGCAACACTTGTGCAACACTTGTACAACACTTGTACAACACTTGTACAAAACTTGTGCAACACTTGTACAACACTTGCACAACACTTGTACACTTGTTCAACACTTGCACAACACTTCTACAACACTTGTGCAACACTTGTACAACATTTGTACACATGTACAACACTTGTACACTTGTACAACACTTGTACAACATTTGTACACTTGTACTACACTTGTACAACACTTGTACCACACTTGTGCAACACTTGTACAACACTTGTACAACATTTGTACAACACTTGTGCAACACTTGTACACTTGTATTGAGGTGAATTATATTGAGGGTCTTCATAACTTACATGAAGCCATCAAAGACATAAACTGAGAAAGTGAGGATCTTAATACTCAAAACATCAGTTTTCTTCGTGGACAACACCCTCAATAAAGCCATAAGTCGAACAGTGTATATACAACCTCAGTTTATATACAACCTCAGTGTATATACAACCTCAGTGTATAACAACCTCTCAGTGTATATACACTGAAGTTGTATATACACTGAGAGGTTGTATATACATTGAGAGGATGTATATACACTGAGGTTGTATATACACTGAGAGGTTGTATATACACTGAGAGGTTGTTATACACTGAGGTTGTATATACACTGAGGTTGTATATAAACTGAGGTTGTATACACACTGAGAAGTTGGATATACACTGAGAGGTTGTATATATACACTGAGAGGTTGTATATACACTGAGGTTGTATATACACTGAGAGGTTGTATATACACTGAGAGGTTGTATACATACTGAGAGGTTGTATATACACTGAGAGTTTGTACATACACTGAGGTTGTAAATACACTGAGAGGTTGTATATATACTGAGAGATTGTACATACACTGAGAGTTTGTATTTACACTGAGAGGTTATATATACAGTGAGAGTTTGCATATACACTGAGAGTTTGTATTTACACTGAGAGGTTGTATATACACTGAAGTTGTATATACACTGAGAGGTTGTATATACACTGAGAGGATGTATATACACTGAGGTTGTATATACACTGAGAGGTTGTATATACACTGAGAGGTTGTTATACACTGAGGTTGTATATACACTGAGGTTGTATATAAACTGAGGTTGTATACACACTGAGAATTTGGATATACACTGAGAGGTTGTATATATACACTGAGAGGTTGTATATACACTGAGGTTGTATATACACTGAGAGGTTGTATATACACTGAGAGGTTGGATATACACTGAGAGATTGTATATACACTGAGAGGTTGTATATACACTGAGGTTGTATATACACTGAGATATTGTATATACACTGAGAGGTTGTATATACACTGAGAGGTTGTGTATAAACTGAGAGGTTGTATATACACTGAGAGGTTGTATATACACTGAGTGTGTATACACTGAGTGTATATACACTGAGAGACCTTCACTTTAATTATACTTATCCTGGTAAGGTGGCTGTGCCATGGTTAATGGAGTTTAAAGCGCATTCATTAACCCAGGTTTACAATGGCATTTATTAACCCAGATTTACAATGGCATTCATTAACCCATGTTAACAATGGCATTCATTAACCCAGGCTAACAATGGCATTCATTAACCCAGGTTAACAATGGCATTCATTAACCCAGGTTAACAATGGCATTCATTAACCCAGGTTAACAATGGCATTCATTTAACCCAGGTTAACAATGGCATTCATTAACCCAGGTTAACAATGGCATTCATTAACCCAGGTTAACAATGGCATTCATTAACCCAGGTTAACAATGGCATTCATTAACCCAGGTTAACAATGGCATTCATTAACCCAGGTTAACAATGGCATTTATTAACTCAGGTTAACAAAAACATTCATTAACCCAGGTTAACAATGGCATTTATTAACTCAGGTTAACAATAATATTCATTAACCTAGGTTAACAATGGCATTTATTAACTCAGGTTAACAAAAACATTCATTAACCCAGGTTAACAATGGCATTTATTAACCCAGGTTAACAATAACATTCATTAACCTAGGTTAACAATGGCATTTATTAACTCAGGTTAACAATAACATTCATTAACCCAGGTTAACAATGGCATTTATTAACCCAGGTTAACAATAACATTCATTAACCCAGGTTAACAATGGCATTTATTAACTCAGGTTAACAATAACATTCATTAACCCAGGTTAACAATGGCATTTATTAACTCAGGTTAACAATAACATTCATTAACCCAGGTTAACAATGGCATTTATTAACCCAGGTTAACAATAACATTCATTAACCCAGGTTAACAATAGCTGTATACAATCCTTCTATGTAAATATTCCGGCTATAAAGCATGTTGTAGGTGCTCTACATACGACCCCCCTCAACATGCGACCACCCTCAACATACGACCACCCTCAACATGCGACCACCCTCAACATGAGACCACCCTCAACATGCGACCACCCTCAACATGAGACCACCCTCAACATGAGACCATACACGCACACACTACGAAATGCAGGAAGTGTGTGTATGTATGTGTACTCACCTAATTGTGGTTGCCGGGTCGATCCATAGCCCCTGGCCCCGCTTCTCCGCTGGTCGCCACTAGGTCCATTCTCTCCCTGCTATATGAGCTTTATCATACTTCTTCTTGAATCTGTGTATGGTTCCTGCCTCCACTACCTCACTTTCCAGGCTATTCCACTTCCTGACAACTCTATGATTTAAGAAATACTTCCCACCTTCCCTGTGACTCATCTGAGTTTTCATCTTCCAACTGTGTCCCCTTGTTGCTGTGTCCCCTTGTTGCTGTGTCCCCTTGTTGCTGTGTCCCCTTGTTGCTGTGTCCCCTTGTTGCTGTGTCCCCTTGTTGCTGTGTCCCATCTCTGGAACATCCTGTCTCTGTCCATCTTGTCGATTCCTCCCAGTATTTTTTATGTCGTTATCATATCACCCCTATCTCTCCTGTCTTCTAGTGTCGTCAGATCGATTTCCCTTAACCTCTCCTCGTAGGATATCCCCTTAGCTCCGGGACTAGTGTTGTTGCAAACCTTTGCACTTTCTCTAGTTTCTTTACGTGCTTGGATAGTTGAGGGTTCCAAACTGGCGCTGCATACTCCAATATGGGCTTAACGTACACAGTGTACAGGGTCCTGATTGATTCCTTATTAAGATGTCAGAATGCTGTTCTTAGGTTTGCCAGGAGCCAGTATGCTGCAGCAGTTATTTGGTTGATGTGCGCCTCAGGAGATGTGCCTGGTGTTATACTCACCCCAAGATCCTTTTCCTTGAGTGAGATTTGTAGTCTCTGGCTCCCTAGACAGTACTTCGTCTGTGGTGTTCTTTGCCCATCCCCAATCTTCTTGACTTTGCACTTGGTGGGGTTGAACTCCAGAAGCCAGTTGCTGGACCAGGCCTGCAGCCTGTCCAGATCCCCTTGTAGTTCTGCCTGGTCCTCGTCCGATTAAATTCTCCTCATCAACTTCACGTCATCTGCAAACAGGGACACTTCGGAGTCTATTCCTTCCGTCATGTCGTTCACAAATACCAGAAACAGCAACGATCCTAGGACTGATTCCTGTGGCACCCCGCTCGTTACAGGCGCCCACTCTGACACCTCGCCACGTACTATGACTCGTTGTTGTCTTCCTGACAGGTATTCCCTGATCCATTGTAGTACCTTCCCTGTTATCACTGCCTGGTCCTCCAGCTTCTGCACTAATCTCTTGTGTGGAACTATGTTAAACGCCTTCTTACAGTATAGGAAAACGCAATCTACCCACCCCTCTCTCTCTCTCTTGTCTTATTGCCGTCACCCTGTCATAGAACTCCAGTAGGTTTGTGAAGCAGGATTTCCCGTCCCTGAAACCGTGCTGGCTGTCGTTGATAACCTCATTCCTTTCTAGGTGCTCCATCACTCTTCTCCTGATAATCTTCTCCATGACCTTGCATACTATACATGTCAGTGACACTGGTCTGTAGCTTAATTCTTCGTGTCTGTCTCCTTTTTTAAAAATTGGGACTACATTTGCTGTCTTCCATACCTCAGGTAGTCTCCCTGTTTCGATAGATGTGTTGAAGATTGTTGTTAGTGATACACATAGCGCCTCTGCTCCCTCTCTCAGGACCCATGGAGAGATGTTATCCTGCCCCATCGCCTTTGAGGTATCTAGCTCACTCAGCAGCCTCTTCACTTCGTCCTTGGTTGAATGTATTGTGTCCAGCACTTGATGGTGTACCCCACCTCTCTGTCTTTCTGGAGTCCCTTCTGTCTCCTCTGTGAACACTTCTTTGAATCTCATGTTGAGAAGTAGTTAGACTGTTGGGTTTAGTCCTGACTCTTTCTCTTCTACTTCAGCTCTTCCTCTCACCGGCTATTCTTCTTCTGTCCCCACTTCCCCCTCGCCCCTAGTGGCTCCTTACCTGAGAGTCTGAACTGAATGTTGAGCTTATCACATACTTCGCGGTCATTTCTTGTGTGTATGTGTGTGTGTGTGTGTGTGTGTGTGTGTGTGTGTGTGCGTGTGTGTGTGTGTGTGTGCGTGTGCGTGCGTGGGGGGGTGAGGTGTGAGTTACCTGTGATTGATTCTAATGAAAAATTGATAGACTCGGATGTGAGAGGTGACGAGCGTGATGTGGAACTGTTGATCTTTGACTGGTTCTCTGACTGGTTCTTTGACTGGATTACTGATTGATTCATTGACTGGTTCTCTGACTGGTTCACTGACTGGTTCACTGACTGGTTCACTGATTGGTTCACTGACTGGTTCTCTGACTGTTTTACTTACTGATTCTTTGACTTGTTTACTGACTGGTTCACTGACTAGTTCACTAACTGGTTCACTGACTAGTTCACTAACTGGTTCACTGACTGGTTCTCTGACTGGTTCACTGACTGGTTCATTGACTGGTTCACTGATTGGTTCACTGACTGGTTCTCTGACTGTTTTACTGACTGTTTCTTTGACTTGTTTATTGACTGATTCACTGACTAGTTCACTAAGTGGTTCACTGACTGGTCTGTGAACCAGACTGGTTCACCGACTGGTTCACCGACTGGTTCTCTGACTGGTTCACAGACTTGCTTACTGACTGGTTTATCGACTGGTTCTCTGACTGGATCACAGACTGGCTCACCGACTGGTTCACTGACTGGTTCACCGACTGGTTCTCTGACTGGTACACAGACTGGCTCACCTACTGGTTCACGGACTGGTTCTCTGACTGGATCACAGACTGGCTCACCGACTGGTTCTCTGACTGGTTCACAGACTGGCTCACCTACTGGTTCACCGACTGGTTCTCTGACTGGTTCACAGACTGGCTCACCTACTGGTTCACGGACTGGTTCTCTGACTGGTTCACTGACTGGTTCACTGACTGGTTCCTGGGAACTGATGAGAACACTGGTGTGAGCGTGTGAGAGACTCATAATAATGAGTGTCAAGTGAGTGGCGTGCTGCAAGGTACTCCAGCACGACCCAACTGCAGTACTCAAGTACTCAGCGAGTACCTGAGTACTTGAACCTAATACCTAGAGGCTGTAATGGCTGAAATTGTTTGCCAGCAAGAGATAGATGAGGTACGACACATGTGAGGAGAAGCAGGCAGCACAGGTGTGGTGTAGCAGGCAGCACAGGTGTGGTGTAGCAGGCAGCACAGGTGTGGTGTAGCAGGCAGCACAGGTGTGGTGTAGCAGGAAGCACAGGTGTGGTGTAGCAGGCAGCACAGGTGTGGTGCAGCAGGCAGCACAGGTGTTGTGTAGCAGGCAGCACAGGTGTGGTGTAGCAGGCAGCACAGGTGTGGTGTAGCAGGCAGCACAGGTGTGGTGTAGCAGGCAGCACAGGTGTGGTGTAGCAGGCAGCACAGGTGTGGTGTAGCAGGCAGCACAGGTGTGGTGTAGCAGAAAGCACAGGTGTGGTGTAGCAGGCAGCACAGGTGTGGTGCAGCAGGCAGCACAGGTGTGGTGTAGCAGGCAGCACAGGTGTGGTGTAGCAGGTAGCACAGGTGTGGTGTAGAAGGCAGCACAGGTGTGGTGTACCAGGAAGCACAGGTGTGGTGTAGCAGGCAGCACATGTGTGGTGTAGCAGGAAGCACAGGTGTGGTGTAGCAAGCAGCACAGATGTAGTGAAGCAGGCAGCACAGGTATGGTATAGCAGGCAGCACAGATGTGGTGTAGCAGGCAGCACAGGTATGGTATAGCAGGCAGCACAGATGTGGTGTAGCAGGCAGCACAGGTGTGGTGCAGAAGGCAGCACAGGTGTGGTGCAGCAGGCAGCACAGGTGTGGTGTAGCAGACAGTACACAGCAGTGGTGTAGCAGGCAGCACAGGTAACTCAGGCAGCACAGGTAACTCAGGCAGCACAGGTAACTCAGGCAGCACAGGTAACTCAGGCAGCACAGGTAACTCAGGCAGCACAGGTAACTCAGGCAGCACAGGTAACTCAGGCAGCACAGGTAACTCAGGCAGCACAGGTAACTCAGGCAGCACTGTTCTCATATAACTGGGAAGGTTGTCACCAGTAATGAAGATTAATGATGAAAGCAGCAGGTGTTTACCTGGAGTTTACCTGGAGAGAGTTCCAGGGGTCAACGCCCCTGCGGCCCGGTCTGTGACCAGGCCTTATGTTGGATCAGAGAATGATCAACCAGGCTGTTACTGCTGGCCGCACACAGTCCAACGTACGAACCACAGCCTGGCTGGTCAGGCACCGACTTTAGGTGTGTAGAATGATGGAAGCAGCAGGTGTGAAGAATGATGGAAGCAGCAGGTGTGTAGAATGATGGAAGCAGCAGGTGTGTAGAATGATGGAAGTAGCAGGTGTGAAGAATGATGGAAGCAGCAGGTGTGAAGAATGATGGAAGCAGCAGGTGTGAAGAATGATGGAAGCAGCAGGTGTGTAGAATGATGGAAGCAGCAGGTGTGTAGAATGATGGAAGCAGCAGGTGTGTAGAATGATGGAAGCAGCAGGTGTGTAGAATGATGGAAGCAGCAGGTGTGTAGAATGATGGAAGCAGCAGGTGTGTAGAATGATGGAAGCAGCAGGTGTGAAGAATGATGGAAGCAGCAGGTGTGAAGAATGATGGAAGCAGCAGGTGTGTAGAATGATGGAAGCAGCAGGTGTGTAGAATGATGGAAGTAGCAGGTGTGAAGAATGATGGAAGCAGCAGGTGTGAAGAATGATGGAAGCAGCAGGTGTGAAGAATGATGGAAGCAGCAGGTGTGTAGAATGATGGAAGCAGCAGGTGTGTAGAATGATGGAAGCAGCAGGTGTGTAGAATGATGGAAGCAGCAGGTGTGTAGAATGATGGAAGCAGCAGGTGTGTAGAATGATGGAAGCAGCAGGTGTGTAGAATGATGGAAGCAGCAGGTGTGAAGAATGATGGAAGCAGCAGGTGTGAAGAATGATGGAAGCAGCAGGTGTGTAGAATGATGGAAGCAGCAGGTGTGTAGAATGATGGAAGCAGCAGGTGTGTAGAATGATGGAAGCAGCAGGTGTGTAGAATGAGAGAAGCTAAACAACTACTAGAATTTTTTTGTAATGACAAATGTTGTTTCTGAATATGAAAAGTGGGAGAGACAAGGGGCTCGGAGCTGTAGTCCATCATCTCTAACAGTTATACTGTCAACAGTTACAGCACAGCATCTCTAACAGTCATACTGTCAACAGTTACAGCACAGCATCTCTAACAGTCATACTGTCAACAGTTACAGTCCAGTATCTCTAACAGTCATACTGTCAATAGTTACAGTCCAGCATCTCTAACAGTCATACTGTCAACAGTTACAGTCCAGCATCTCTAACAGTCATACTGTCAATAGTTACAGTCCAGCATCTCTAACAGTCATACTGTCAACAGTTACAGTCCAGCATCTCTAACAGTCATACTGTCAACAGTTACAGTCCAGCATCTCTAACAGTCATACTGTCAACAGTTACAGTCCAGCATCTCTAACAGTCATACTGTCAACAGTTACAGTCCAGCATCTCTAACAGTCATACTGTCAACAGTTACAGTCCAGCATCTCTAACAGTCATACTGTCAACAGTTACAGTCCAGCATCTCTAACAGTCACTATCAATACTTCTGGAGATGATAGACAGGAAAATAATATTGGGACACGGGGAGGCAAGACGAGTGTTGACGGGAATACTACGTGGAGTTGGTGATGGAAAATCCTGTCTTACGAAGTTGATGGAATTGTGAGAGTCACAGTGATAAAACACGTAAGACAGGGTTATGTTGGCTTCATTTTCCTCAACTGTTGAAAAGTATTTGATACAGTACCACACCAGAGATTAGTACAGAAATTTTAAGAAGTGTACAAAGAACTTTCACGGCACACATAAGTACGATAAAGCACCTAAATTGCTGGGAACGGTTGAAGTCCCTTGATTTGTATTCCCTGGAACGCAGGCGAGAGAGATATATAATAATATTCACTTGGATAATCCTAGAGGGATTAGTACCAAACCTGTACACGAAAATCACTCCCTATGAAAGCAACATTTCCCCAATGAAAAGCAGAGGCGCCACGAGTACACTGAGAGACAACACAATAAGTGTCCGCGGCCCAAGACTGTTCAACTGCCTCCCAGCATACATAAGGGGCATTACCAATAGACCCCTGGCTGTCTTCAAGAAGGCACTGGACAGGCACCTAAAGTTACTACCGGACCACCCGGGCTGTGGTTCGTACGTCAGTTTGTGTGCGGCCAGCAGTAACAGCTTGGTTGATCAGACCCTGATCCACCACGAAGCCTGATCTCAGACCGAGCAGCGGGGGCGTTGACCCCTGAAACCTTCTCCAGGTAATAGGTTAAGAGGCAGAGTGCTTGAGGGAGTCAGGGGGTACCTAACTGACACAAGGTAGTGAGCAACAGTAAGAGATAAGGCATCAGAATAGGAGGTAGTACCGGGCGGGGTACCACAAGGATCAGTGTTAGGACCACTGCTGTTTCATATATAGGTGAATCATCTACCAGAGGGTATTGAGTCCTAAGTGTCACTTTTTGCTGACGATGTAAAACTAATGAGGAGAATAATAAGAGGAGAAAATAGTGATAAACTCCAGAAAAACTTCAACAGGCTGGAGATGTTGTCAAATAAGTGGCTGCTCAAGTTCAACCCAAGCAAATGCTAAAGTACAGGAGAGGTCAGACCAGACAGTAGAGCCTGAGGGGAGAGATGCTGTAAATATCAGTGAGTGCAAAGGACCTGGGGGTGAACATAACACCAAGCATATTACCAGGAGTGCACATAAACCGTATGGAGGCAAGGCATTTACAGGATTAACAAACCTCAGAGTAACATTCAGGACACTAAATAAAGAATACTTCACAACCTTATACACGACATATGTTAGGCCAGTAAATGAGTACTCGGAGCCAGCGTGGAGCCCACACTCGGTCCAGGAGACCAGTGGCAGTACTGAGAGGAAGACTGTGTGAGGAGACGCTGAGGGAACTGAACCTGACCACCTTGAAGGGGAGAAGAACAAGGCAAAACAGCACTGTTATGTACAAAAAATATCTTAAAAGTAATTGATAGGGACTGATTGTTTGAATTAAGAAGAGTAGGATCAAGGGAACACAGTCTGAAGCTGAAGACACACATGAACCGTAGAGATGTTAGGAAGTATTTCTTTAGTTTCAGGATGGTTGAAAAGTAAAATTACTTGCATAAGGCAGTGGTGGAGGCAAACTGAATACTCAGCTTTAAGAGTAGATATGATAAGGCCTAAGAGACCAGAAGTTAGTGATGCTGACCAAGGTGGCATGGAAGGCGGGACCAGGAGCTGAGTGTCAACCACCGCAAGCACACACACACACACATCTAGTGCCCTAGTGAAGAGGCGGAGCCAGGAGCTATGAATCGACCCCTGCAATCATAATTAGGTGAGTACACACGCACACACACACACAGACACGCACACACACACACACACACACACGCGCTCACACACACACACACACAAACAAACACATACACACACACACAAACAAACACATACACACATACACACACACACACACACACACACACACACACACACACACACACACACACACACACATACACACACACACACAAACTTGACAACTTTACTGTCTCTTATCTCAACATACAACCATTGTATTTCTGTATAAAGAGCATCACATACCTTCAGCGAGCGAGCTGCTACAATACAGTGTATTTCAGCTGCAGACATACACACACTGGCTGGAGACAATACATAAGGTGGTTCAGTCTCGCAGACAATGAACAAGTACCGACCTCCAGGTAATGTTATATTTCTTCTTGTGGGTGTTAGCTGTGTCCTGATATACGTGACCCAGCACCTTAATGTTGGCTCTCTGTCAGCCAGGAGCACTGCTACCTAGGTAGCCTCAGTAACTCTCATCGAGGAACACTGCTACCTAGGTATCCTCAGTAACTGTCAGCCAGGAGCACTGCTACCTAGGTAGCCTCAGTAACTATCAGCGAGGAGCACTGCTACCTATGTAGCCTTCAGTAACTGTCAACCAGGAGCACTGCTACCTAGGTAGCCTCAGTAACTGTCAGCCAGGAGCACTGCTAAATAGGTAGCCTCAATAACTGTCAGCCAGGAGCACTGCTACCTAGGTAGCCTCAGTAACTGTCAGCCAGGAGCACTGCTACCTAGGTAGCCTCAGTAACTGTCAGCCAGGAGCACTGCTACCTAGGTAGCCTCAGTAACTCTCATCGAGGAACACTGCTACCTAGGTAGCCTCAGTAACTGTCAACCAGGTGCACTGCTACCTAGGTAGCCTCAGTAACTCCTCGAGGTACACTGCTACCTAGATAGCCTCAGTAACTGTCAGCCAGGAGCACTGCTACATAGGTAGCCTCAGTAACTATCAGCGAGGAGCACTGCTGCCTAGGTAGCCTTCAGTAACAGTCAACCAGGAGCACTGCTACCTAGGTAGCCTCATTAAATATCAGCGAGAAGCACTGCTGCCTAGGTAGCCTCAGTAACTGTCAGCCAGGAGCACTGCTACCTAGGTAGCTTTCAGTAACTGTCAACCAGGAGCACTGCTACCTAGGTAGCCTCAGTAACTATCAGCCAGGAACACTGCTACCTAGGTAGACTCAGTAACTGTCAGCCAGGAGCACTGCTATCTAGGTAGACTCGGTAACTGTCAGCCAGAAGCAGTGCTACCTAGGTAGCCTCAATAACTGTCAGCCAGGAGCACTGCTACTTATGTAGCCTCAGTACCTGTCAGCCAGGAGCACTGCTATCTAGTTAGACTCGGTAACTGTCAGCCAGGAGCACTGCTACCTAGGTAGCCTCAGTAAATATCAGCCAGGAACACTGCTACCTAGGTAGCCTCAGTAACTGTCAGCCAAGAGCACTGCTACCTATATAGACTCAGTAACTGTCAGCCAGGAGCACTGCTACCTAGGTAACCTCAGTAACTGTCAGCCAGGAGCACTGCTACCTAGGTAGCCTCAGTAACTGTCAGCCAGGAACAGTGCTACCTAGGTAGCTTCAGTAACTGTCAGCCAGGAGCAATGCTACCTAGGTAGCCTCAGTAACTGTCAGCCAGGAACACTGCTACCTAGGTTGCCTCAGTAACTGTCAGCCTGGAGCACTGCTACCTAGGTAGCCTCAGTAACTGTCAGCCAGGAACACTGCTACCGTGGTAGTCTCAGTAACTGTCAGCCAGGAGCAATGCTACCTAGGTAGCCTCAGTAACTGTCAGCCAGGAACACTGCTACCTAGGTAGCCTCAGTAACTGTCAGCCAGGAGCACTGCTACCTAGGTAGCCTCAGTAACTGTCACCCATGAGCACTGCTACTTAGGTAGCCTCAGTAACTGTCACCCATGAGCACTGCTACTTAGGTATCCTCACTAACTGTCACATATGAGCACTGCTACCTAGGAATCATCAGTAACTGTCAGCCATGAACACTGCTACCTAGGTAGCCTCAGTAACTGTCAGCCAGGAGCACTGCTACCTAGGTAGCCTCAGTAACTGTCAGCCAGGAGCACTGCTACCTATAAAGCCTCAGTAACTGTCAGCCAGGAGCACTGTTACTTAGGTAGCCTCAGTAACTGTCAGCCTGGAGCACTGCTACCTAGGTATCCTCAGTACCTGTCACCCATGAGCACTGCTACCTAGGTATCCTCAGTAACTGTCAGCTAGGAGCACTGTTACCTAGGTAGCCTCAGTAACTGTCAGCCACGAGCACTGCTACCTAGGTAGCCTCAGTAACTGTCACCCATGAGCACTGCTACCTAGGTATCCTCAGTAACTGTCACCTATGAGCACTGCTACCTAGGTATCCTCAGTAACTGTCAGCCAGGAGCACTGCTACTTAGGTACCCTCAGTAACTGTCAGCCAGGAACACTGCTACTTAGGTAGCCTCAGTAACTGTCAGCTAGAAGCACTGCTACCTAGGTAGCCTCAGTAACTGTCAGCCAGGAGCACTGCTACCTAGGTAGCCTCAGTAACTGTCAGCCAGGAGCACTGCTACCTAGGTAGCCTCAGTAACTGTCAGCCAGCAGCACTGTTACCTAGGTAGCCTCAGTAACTGTCAGCCAGGAGTACTGCTACCTAGGTATCCTCAGTAACTGTCAGCCAGGAGCACTGCTACCTAGGTATCCTCAGTAACTGTCACCCATGAGCACTGCTACTTAGGTAGTCTCAGTAACTGTCACCCATGAGCACTGCTACTTAGGTAGCCTCACTAACTGTCACCCATGAGCACTGCTACCTAGGAATCATCAGTAACTGTCAGCCAGGAACACTGCTACCTATGTAGCCTCAGTAACTGTCAGCCAGGAGCACTGCTACCTATAAAGCCTCAGTAACTGTCAGCCAGGAGCACTGCTACCTATGTAGCCTCAGTAACTGTCAGCCAGGAGCACTGTTACTTAGGTAGCCTCAGTAACTGTCAGCCTGGAGCACTGCTACCTAGGTAGCCTCAGTAACTGTCACCTATGAGCACTGCTACCTAGGTATCCTCAGTAACTGTCAGCCAGGAGCACTGTTACCTAGGTAGCCTCAGTAACTGTCAGCCAGGAGCACTGCTACCTAGGTAGCCTCAGTAACTGTCACCCATGAGCACTGCTACCTAGGTATCCTCAGTAACTGTCACCCATGAGCACTGCTACCTAGGTATCCTCAGTAACTGTCACCCATGAGCACTGCTACCTAGGTATCCTCAGTAACTGTCAGCCAGGAGCACTGCTACTTAGGTAGCCTCAGTAACTGTCAGCCAGGAACACTACTACTTAGGTAGCCTCAGTAACTGTCAGCCTGGAGCACTGCTACCTAGGTATCCTCAGTAACTGTCACCCATGAGCACTGCTACCTAGGTATCCTCAGTAACTGTCGGCCAGGAACACTGCTACTTAGGTAGCCTCAGTAACTGTCAGCCAGGAACACTACTACTTAGGTAGCCTCAGTAACTGTCAGCCAGGAGCACTGCTACCTAGGTATCCTCAGTAACTGTCACCCATGAGCACTGCTACCTAGGTATCCTCAGTAGCTGTCGGCCAGGAACACTGCTACTTAGGTAGCCTCAGTAACTCTGCGCAGTCTATAAGCCGATACTGAGGTAGTGTGAGTCTTAGAAGCCTCTTACACACACACACACACACACACACACACACAGTAGCTGTGACTCGACCCCCTGCAAACACAAACGGGTTAGAAATAGGTGAGCACACACAGGAAGGAATAACAGGAAAAGTACTGAAATGTGTCAATGCATTTCTAACAGGAAGGGAATAATGAGCGATTGTAGGTGAATAGGTGTGGGAATGGGTGCATGTGACGAGTGGGGTTCCACAAGGATCAGTACTAGGACCGGTGCTATTGCTTATGTTCATGAATGAGATGACGAAACTGAGAGATTCAGAGGAATCCCTTTTTGAAGACGATATTTAAAATGATGAGGATACAAGAGGACGTGAACCCGGAAAAGCTACGAATGGATCTGGACAGGTTGCAAGCCTGGTCTCACAAATGTCTCCTGGAGTTTAACCCCAGCAAGTGCAAAGTTATCAAGCTTTGGAGAAGGGTAAAGTAGACCGCAGAAGGAGTACAGTTTCGGGGGGGGCAAAAGCGGCAAACCTCACTCAAAGAGAAGGACCCTGGGGTGAATATTATACAGAGCATATCACCTGAGACACATAACCAAATAACTGCTGCAGCAAGTGCGAGTCTGGAAAATATAAGAATAGCTGTTCGGGATTTAAGTAGTCATTCACGACAGTCGTGGAGTATGCAGCACCAGTATGGAACCCACACCTGCTGAATCATGTCAAAAAAGTGGAGAAAGTGCAGAGGTTTACAACAAGACTAGTCACAGAGCTAAGGGTTATGTCCTACAAGTAGAAGTTAAGGGAACTCAACCTGACGACACTGGAGGACAGGAGGGAAAGGGAGAAGGAGATAACGTACAAAATACTGAGAGCAATTGATAGGGTAAATAGGAAAAGATTATATTTATTTGAGAGTTGCAACACAGCAACACCAGGACACAACTGGAACTTGTAAACTCAAGTAAATCATAGAGATGTTATAAAGTATATTCAGCCTTAGAGGTGTCAGGCTGAACTGGAGAGTGATGTAGTGGAGGCAGGATCCATACACAGTATTGTTGTTCCAGTATTGTTGTTCCAATATTATTGTTCCAGTATTGTTGTTCCAGTATTGTTGTTCCACTATTGTTGTTATAATATTGTTTTTCCAGTATTGTTCTTCCAGTATTGTTCTTCCAGCATTGTTGTTCCAATATTGTTGTTATAATATTGTTGTTCCAGTATTGTTCTTCAAGTATTGTTGTTCCAGTATTGTTCTTCCAGTATTGTTGTTCAAGTATTGTTGTTCCAGTATTGTTCTTCCAGTATTGTTGTTCAAGTATTGTTGTTCAAGTATTGTTGTTCCAGTATTGTTCTTTAAGTATTGTTGTTCCAGTATTGTTCTTCCAGTATTGTTGTTCCAGTATTGTTCTTCAAGTATTGTTCTTCTAGTATTGTTCTTCAAGTATTGTTGTTCCAATATTGTTGTTCTAGTATTGTTGTTCCAATATTGTTGTTCCAGTATTGTTCTTCAAGTATTGTTATTCAGTATTGTTGTTCCAGTATTGTTGTTCCAGTATTGTTGTTCCAGTATTGTTGTTCCAATATTGTTGTTCCAGTATTGTTCTTCAAGTATTGTTGTTCAAGTATTGTTGTTCCAGTATTGTTGTTCCAGTATTGTTGCTCAAATATTGTTGTTCCAGTATTGTTCTTCAAGTATTGTTGTTCCAGTATTGTTGTTCCAGTATTGTTGTTCCAGTATTGTTCTTCAAGTATTCTTGTTCCAGTATTGTTCTTCAAGTATTCTTGTTCCAGTATTGTTGTTCCACTATTGTTCTTCCTATATTATTCTTCCAATATTGTTCTTCCAGTATTGTTCTTCAAGTATTGTTGTTCCAGTACTGTTGTTCCAGCATTGTTGTTCCAGTGTTATGGTTCCAATATTGTTGTTCCAGTATTGTTCTTCAAGTATTGTTGTTCCAGTATTGTTGTTGCAGTATTGTTGTTCCAGTATTGTTATTAAAATATTGTTATTTCAGTATTGTTCTTCAAGTATTGTTGTTCCAGTATTGTTGTTCCAGTATTGTTGTTCCAATATTGTTGCTCCAGAATTGTTCTTCTAATATTGTTCTTCAAGTATTGTTGTTCCAGAATTGTTGTTCCAGTATTGTTGTTCCAATATTGTTGTTCCAGTATTGTTGTTCCAGTATTGTTGTTCCAGTATTGTTCTTAAAGTATTGTTGTTCCTGTATTCTTGTTCCAGTATTGTTGTTCCACTATTGTTGTTCCAATATTGTTCTTCCAGTATTGTTCTTCAAGTATTGTTGTTCCAGTATTGCTCTTCCAGTATTGTTGTTCCAGTATTCTTGTTCCAGTATTGTTCTTCCAGTATTGTTCTTCAAGTAGTGTTGTTCCAGTATTGTTCTTCCAGTATTGTTCGTCAAGTATTGTTGTTCCAGTATTGTTCTTCCAGTATTGTTGTTCCAGTATTGTTCTTCCAGTATTGTTCTTCCAGTATTGTTCTTCAAGTATTGTTGTTACAGTATTCATGTTCCAGTATTGTTCTTCTGGTATTGTTGTTCCAGTATTATTGTGCCAGTATTGTTCTTCCAGTACTGTTCTATCAGTATTGTTCATCCAGTATTGTTGTTCCAGTATTGTTGTTCCAGTATTGTTGTTCCAGTATTGTTCGTCCAGTATTATTCTTAGAGTACTGTTGTTCCAGTATTGTAGTGCAAGTATTGTTGTTCCAGTATTGTTGTTCCAGTGTTGTTGTTCCAGTATTGTTCTTTCAGTATTGTTCTTCCAGTATTGTTGTTCCAGTACTGTTATTCCAGTATTGTTGTGCCAGTATTGTTGTTCCAGTATTGTTCTTTCAGTATTGTTCTTCCAGTATTGCTGTTCCAGTACTGTTGTTCCAGTTTTGTTGTTCCAGTATTGTTCTTCCAGTATTGTTGTTCCAGTATTGTAGTGCCAGTATTGTTGTTCCAGTATTGTTGTGCCAGTATTGTTGTTTTGGTATTGTTGTTCCAGTATTGTTGTTCCAGTATTGTTGCTCCAGTATTGTTGTTCCTGTATTGTTCACACGGTATTGTTGTTCCAGTATTGTTCTTCCTGTATTGTTGTTTCTGTATTGTTGTTCCAGTATTGTTCTTCCAGTATTGTTGTTCCAGTATTCTTGTTCCAGTATTGTTCTTCCAGTATTGTTCTTCAAGTATTGTTGTTCCAGTATTGTTCTTCCAGTATTGTTCGTCAAGTGTTGTTGTTCCAGTATTGTTCTTCCAGTATTGTTCTTCCAGTATTGTTCTTCCAGTATTGCTGTTCCAGTATTGTTCTTCAAGTATTGTTGTTCCAGTATTCATGTTCCAGTATTGTTCTTCTGGTATTGTTGTTCCAGTATTATTGTGCCAGTATTGTTCTTACACTGCTGTTCTATTCGTATTGTTCATCCAGTATTGTTATTCCAGTATTGTTCGTCCAGTATTATTCTTAGAGTACTGTTGTTCCAGTATTGTAGTACAAGTATTGTTGTTCCAGTATTGTTGTTATAGTGTTGTTGTTCCAGTATTGTTCTTTCAGTATTGTTCTTCCAGTATTGTTGTTCCAGTACTGTTATTCCAGTATTGATGTGCCAGTATTGTTGTTCCAGTATTGTTATTTCAGTATTGTTCTTCCAGTATTGCTGTTCCAGTACTGTTGTTCCAGTATTGTTGTTCCAGTATTGTTGTTCCAGTATTGTTCTTCCAGTACTGTTGTTCCAGTATTGTTGTTCCAGTATTGTTCTTCCAGTATTGTTCTTCCAGTATTGTTCTTCCAGTATTGTTCTTCAAGTATTGTTTTTCCAGTATTGTAGTGCCAGTATTGTTGTTCCAGTATTGTTGATTCAGTATTGTAGTGCCAGTATTGTTGTTCCAATATTGTTGTTCCAGTACTGTTATTCCAGTATTGTTGTTCCAGTGTTGTTGTTCCAGTATTGTTCTTTCAGTATTGTTCTTCCAGTATTGTTGTTCCAGTACTGTTATTCAAGTATTGTTGTTCCAGTATTGTTGTGCCAGTATTGTTGTTTTGGTATTGTTGTTCCAATATTGTTGTTCCAGTATTGTTTCTCCAGTATTGTTGTTCCAGTATTGTTCTTCCGGTATTGTTGTTCCTGTATTGTTGTTCCAGTATTGTTCTTCCAGTATTGTTGTTTCAGTATTGTTCTTCCAGTATTGTTCTTCCAGTATTGTTCTTCCAGTATTGTTCTTCCAGTATTGTTCTTCTATTATTGTTCTTCTAGTATTGTTTTCAAGTATTGTTCTTCCAGTATTGTTCTTCCAGTATTGTTCTTCAAGTATTGTTGTTCCAATATTGTTCTTCCGGTAGTGTTGTTCCAGTATTGTTATTCAAGTATTGTTGTCCCAGTATTATTCTCCCAATATTGTAGTTCCAGTATTGTTGTTCCAGTATTGTTGTTCCAGTATTGTTGTGCCAGTATTGTTGTTCCAGTATTGTTCTTAAAGTATTGTTGTTTCAGTATTGTTGTTCCAATATTGTTGTGCCAGTATTGTTGTTCCAGTGTTGTTGTGCCAGTATTGTTGTTCCAGTATTGTTCTTCCAGTACTGTTGTTCCAGTATTGTAGTGCCAGTATTATTGTTCCAGTATTGTAGTGCCAGTATTGTTCTTCCAGTCTTACTGCATGCAGTTGTGTAAATCACTTGAGACAGTCTTACCGCAGGCGACAGGTCGTTTATGTCTTACACTTTCAAAACGCCATTATAACAACACCAAGACCATTATAACCAATTACCAGTCATTTATAACAACTACCAAGACCATTATAACAACACCAAGACCATTATAACAACACCAAGACCATTATAACTAACACCAAGACCATTATAACAACACCAAGACCATTATAACAACACCAAGACCATTATAACAACACCAAGACCATTATAACAACACCAAGACCATTATAACAACACCAAGACCATTATAACAACACCAAGACCATTATAACAACACCAAGACCATTATAACAACACCAAGACCATTATAACAACACCAAGACCACTATAACAACACCAAGACCATTATAACAACACCAAGACCAACATAACAACACCAATACCACTAAAACAACACCAAGACCATTATAGCAACACCAAGACCACCATAACAACACCAAGACCACTATAACAACACCAAGACCACCATAACAACACCAAGACCACTATAACAACTCCAAGACCACCATAACAACACCAAGACCACTATAACAACTCCAAGACCACCATAACAACACCAAGACCATTCTAACAACACAAAGACCACTATAACAACACCAAGACCACTATAACAACACCAAAGCACCCATTATAACAACACCAAGACCACTATAACAACACCAAGACCACTATAACAACACAAAGACCATTATAACAACACCAAGACCACTATAACAACACCAACCCCACTATAACAACACCAAGACCACCATAACAACACCAAGACCACTATAACAACTCCAAGACCACCATAACAACACCAAGACCATTCTAACAACACAAAGACCACTATAACAACACCAAGACCACTATAACAACACCAAGACCATTATAACAACACCAAGACCACTATAACAACACCAAGACCACTATAACAACACAAAGACCATTATAACAACACTAAGACCACTATAACAACACCAAGACCACTATAACAACACCAAGACCATTATAACAACACCAAGACCACTATAGCAACACCAAGACAACTATAACAACACCAAGACCACTATAACAACACCAAGACCACTACAACAACACCAAGACCACTACAACAACACAAAGACCACTACAACAACACAAAGACCACTGCAACAACACAAAGACCACTACAACAACACCAAGACCACTACAACAACACAAAGACCACTACAACAACACAAAGACCACTGCAACAACACCAATACCACTAAAACAACACAAAGACCACTGCAACAACACAAAGACCACTACAACAGCACAAAGACCACTACAACAACACAAAGACCCCTACAACAACAAAAAGACCACTACAACAACACCAAGACCACTACAACAACACAAAGACCACTACAACAACACAAAGACCACTACAACAACACAAAGACCACTACAACAACACCAAGACCACCAGTAATGATCTTCAAGTATTGTTGTTCCAGTATTGTTGTTCCAGTATTGTTCTTCAAGTATTGTTGTTCCAGTATTGTTGTTCCAGAATTGTTGTTCCAGTATTGCTGTTCCAGTATTGTTCAAGTATTGTTGTTCCAGTATTCCTCTTCCAGTATTGTTGTTCCAGTATTCTTGTTCCATACTTGGCAGTAAGTGGTTCAGTGGCCTTAATGACATACATGGCAGTAAGTGGTTCAGTGGCCTTGATGTCATACATGGCAGTAAGTGGTTCAGTGGCCTTGTTGACATACATGGCACTAAATGGTTCAGTGGCCTTGATGTCATACTTTGCAGAAAGTGGTTCAGTGGCCTTGATGTCATACTTGGCAGTAAGTGGTTAAGTGGCATTGATGACATACATGGCAGGAAGTGGTTCAGTGGCCTTGATGTCATACATGGCAGTAAGTGGTTCAGTGGCCTTGATGGCATACATGGCAGTAAGTGGTTCAGTGGCCTTGTTGACATACATGGCACTAAATGGTTCAGTGGCCTTGTTGACATACATGGCACTAAGGGGTTCAGTGGCCTTGATGTCATACTTGGCAGTAAGTAGTTCAGTGGCCTTGATGTCATACATGGCAGTAAGTGGTTCAGTGGCTTTGATGACATACATGGCAGTAAGTGGTTCAGTGGTCTTGATGGCATACATAGCAGAAAGTGGTTAAGTGACCTTGATGTCATACATAGCAGAAAGTGGTTAAGTGACCTTGATGGCATACATGGCAGTTAGTGGTTCAGTGGCCTTGATGTCATACATGGCAGTAAGTGGTTCAGTGACCTTGATGTCATACATGGCAGTAAGTGGTTCAGTGGTCTTGATGACATACATGGCAGTAAGTGGTTCAGTGGTCTTGATGACATACATGGCACTAAGTGGTTCAGTGGTCTTGATGACATACATGGCAGTTAGTGGTTCAGTGGTCTTGATGACATACATGGCAGTAAGTGGTTCAGTGGTCTTGATGACATACATGGCACTAAGTGGTTCAGTGGCCTTGATGACATACATGGCACTAAGTGGTTCAGTGGTCGTGATGACATACATGGCAGTTAGTGGTTCAGTGGTCTTGATGACATACATGGCACTAAGTGGTTCAGTGGCCTTGATGACATACATGGCACTAAGTGGTTCAGTGGCCTTGATGACATACATGGCACTAAGTGGTTCAGTGGCCTTGATGACATACATGGCAGTAAGTGGTTCAGTGGTCTTGATGACATACATGGCAGTAAGTGGTTCAGTGGTCTTAATGACATACATGGCAGTAAGTGGTTCAGTGGTCTTGATGACATACATGGCAGTAAGTGGTTCAGTGGTCTTGATGACATACATGGCACTAAGTGGTTCAGTGGTCTTGATGACATACATGGCAGTTAGTGGTTCAGTGGTCTTGATGACATACATGGCAGTAAGTGGTTCAGTGGTCTTGATGACATACATGGCAGTAAGTGGTTCAGTGGTCTTGATGACATACATGGCAGTAAGTGGTTCAGTGGTCTTAATGACATACATGGCAGTAAGTGGTTCAGTGGTCTTGATGACATACATGGCAGTAAGTGGTTCAGTGGTCTTGATGACATACATGGCACTAAGTGGTTCAGTGGTCTTGATGACATACATGGCAGTTAGTGGTTCAGTGGTCTTGATGACATACATGGCAGTAAGTGGTTCAGTGGTCTTGATGACATACATGGCAGTAAGTGGTTCAGTGGTCTTGATGACATACATGGCACTAAGTGGTTCAGTGGCCTTGACATACATGGCAATAGGTTGTTCAGTGGTCTTGATGACATACATGGCAGTAAGTGGTTCAGTGGCCTTGATGACATACATGGCACTAAGTGGTTCAGTGGCCTTGATGACATACATGGCACTAAGTGGTTCAGTGGCCTTGATGACATACATGGCACTAAGTGGTTCAGTGGCCTTGATGATATACATGGCACTAAGTGGTTCAGTGGTCTTGATGACATACATGGCACCAGCTTCCTTATCTTCGCTTGACAGAATAAGGAAAAGATTTTGTTGAGATTAATTATTTAAGAGGATTAATAACCTATAACAAGACAATGAAAGTAGCATCACACCCTGGCTGTCACCCACACTAGTGGCATCACACCCAGGCTGTCACCCACACTTGTTGCATCACACCCAGGCTGTCACCTACACTAGTAGCATCACACACAGGCTGTCACTCACACTTGTGGCATCACACCCAAGCTGTTCCCACACTAGTGGCATCACACCCAGCCTGTCACCCACACTGGTGGCATCATACCCAGGCTGTCACCCACACTAGTGGTATCACACCCAGGCTATCTCCCACATTAGATGCATCACACCCAAACTGTCACCCACACTGGTGGCATCACACCCAGCCTGTCACCCACACTGGTAGCATCATACCAAGGCTGTCACCCACACTAGTGGCATCACACCCAGGCTGTCACCCACACTAGTGGTATCACACCCAGGCTGTCTCAAACATTAGTGGCATCACACCCAAGCTGTCACCCACACTGGTGGCATCACACCCAGTCTGTGGAGGTGGAGTCTCAGGCTGCAACCCTATAATGTAAAAGCTGTTCATATTACTGGTAGAGATAATCAGCTGGCTGATGTCTTATCTAGAATGTAATGTATTAGGTTAGGATGTGTTAGGGAATCTGGGTAGTAGCGCTCTTTTTCCCCCTTTGTCGCAGGTGTCTTGGACTTATGTTAGCCCTACTGTCTGCTGTCTCACTCTAAGTTTAAAGCTGGACTTTATGTCTCGAGAAAAGTTGAGCTTTATCTAATGAGTTGGATGGGTGAGAGGAATAGCGGTCCCTTTATTGTAACATGCTATGGCGGCACACTACCCATTAGAGTTGGCAACCTAGTGCCAGCCATTAGATCACTTTTGGGGTGGGGGTGTGACATGCAAAAGAGTAGTTACATTTATGCAGCGCATGTACACACTCTCATATTAGGCTGCCTCCCCAATAAGGGTTTGACGATTCAGGGGACCCCATCGTCCGATCAGTACCTAGGTTCAGCCAATCATAACGTGGGTCTGGCATTTATGAAGGTGATGTGGTAGCACTCACGTTTCACCCTTGTCAGGTTCATTCTGCTGCTGGTTGAAGCACATTGGTCTGTTTTTTGGCTTCTATTGTTGCCTTGGATTACCGTGGCGTGCACTTATATTACCTATTGCTGTACATAGTGTATATAGTGTACATAAATCTGTATATACTTGTTGAAGGAAAATACAATTCAAAGATTTCAGCTGTGTTTGTTTTGTTTCAAGCTTCCTTTTACGACCAGGTTAACAGGCCTTGATTACCTGAGTTTGTAGTACCCAGCCTGTCACCCACACTAATGGCATCACACCCAGGCTGTCACCTACACTAGTGGCATCACACCCAGGCTTTCACCCACACTAGTAGCATCACATGCAGGTTGTCACCCACACTAGTAGCATCACACCCAGCCTGTCACCCACACAAGTGGCATCACACCCAGGCTGTCGCCAACACTAGTAGCATCACACCCAGGCTGTCACCCTCACTAGTAGCATCACACCCAGGCTGTCACCCACACTAGTGGCATCACACCCAGGCTGTCACCCACACTAGTAACATCACACCCAGGCTGTCACCCACACTAGTAACATCACACCCAGGCTGTCACCCACACTAGTGGCATCACACCCAGACTTTCACCCACACTAGTGGCATCACACCCAGGCTGTCACCCACACTAGTAGCATCACACCCAGGCTGTCACCCACACAAGTTGCATAACACCCAGGCTGTCAGCCAAACTAGTGGCATCACATCTACGCTGTCACCCTCACTACTAGGATCACACCCAGGCTGTCACCCTCACTACTAGGATCACACCCAGGCTGTCACCCACACTAGTAGCATCACACCCAGGTTGTCACCCACACTAGTAGCATCACTCCCTGTCTGTATCTCACACTAGTACCGTCACAACTAGGCTGTCACCCACACTAGTAGCATCACACCCTGTCTGTATCTCACACTAGTACCGTCACAACTAGGCTGTCACCCACACTAGTAACATCACTCCCTGTCTGTATCTCACACTAGTACCGTCACAACTAGGCTGTCACCCACACTAGTAACATCACTCCCTGTCTGTATCTCACACTAGTACCGTCACAACTAGGCTGTCACCCACACTAGTAACATCACACCCTGTCTGTATCTCACACTAGTACCGTCACAACTAGGCTGTCGCCCACACTAGTAGCATCACACCCAGGTTGTCACCCACACTAGTAGCATCACACCCTGTCTGTATCTCACACTAGTACCGTCACAACTAGGCTGTCCCCCACACTAGTAACATCACTCCCTGTCTGTATCTCACACTAGTACCGTCACAACTAGGCTGTCACCCACACTAGTAACATCACTCCCTGTCTGTATCTCACACTAGTACCGTCACAACTAGGCTGTCACCCACACAAGTAACATCACACCCTGTCTGTATCTCACACTAGTACCGTCACAACTAGGCTGTCACCCACACTAGTAGCATCACACCCTGGCTTTTCCCCAAACGAGTGTTATCACACCCTGGCTGTCACTCATACAAGTAGCATCACACCCAGGCTGTCGCCCACACTACCGGCATCACACCCAGGCTGTCAGCCACAATAGTGGCATCACATCTAGGTTGTCACCCACACTAGTAGCATCACACACAGGATGTCACCCACACTTGTGGCATCACACACAGGATGTCACCCACACTAGTAGCATCACACACAGGATGTCACCCACACTTGTGGCATCACACACAGGATTTCACCCACACTAGTAGCATCACACACAGGATGTCACCCACACTACTGGCCTCACACCCAGGCTGTCACCCACACTAGAATCATCACAACCAGGCTGTAGCCCACACTAGTGGCATCCTACCTAGGTTCTCTCCCACATTAGTGGCATCACACCCTATCTGTCACTCACACTAGTGGCATCACACCCTATCTGTCACTCACACTAGTGGCATCACACCCTATCTGTCACTCACACTAGTAGCATCACACCCCATCTGTCACTCACACTAGTGGCATCATACCCTATCTGTCACTCACACTAGTAGCATCACACCCTATCTGTCACTCACACTAGTGGCATCACACCCTATCTGTCACACTAGTGACATCACACCCTATCTGTCACTCACACTAGTGGCATCACACCCTATCTGTCACTCACACTAGTGGCATCACACCCTATCTGTCACTCACACTAGTGGCATCACACCCTATCTGTCACTCACACTAGTGGCATCACACCCACCCTTTCAATGTGTGAGATGAGGCCGCTACCACGTGAGCCACGATCACTGACGACGTGTATATTAATCCCTTAAATTAATTTGCTAATCCCTTATATCATTTGTTAAACCTTCATAGTTTTACAGATTTCTACTGGTGACCAGTACAAGGCTTGTAGATCATGTAGACCTGCATAACTTCCGGCACGTCCCATGTAGTTTCTCACACACGTAGAACTTGCCTAACCTCACATACATAGAGCTTACCTAACCTCACATCACAAGGTTTATAGACAAGCTGTAGCTACACTGCTTTTGTTATCTCACAAATTTGGTGTGAGTTTATGTGTTTCGCTCAGCGTTGTGTGAGTGCAGGTACGGTGAACGAGAATATCTGGAACAATATGGAAACGTTAGTATAACCACCACTAACACAGCACAATGCTGCCGTTCCTGTGAGAGTGAAGAGAAGGCAGCCATCTTTGTTTATGTTTGGGGAGCACTGAGGCTCACATACTCACCTCTGGAGCACTGAGGCTCTCACACTCACCTCTGGTTTGTTAGGAGAGCACCGAGGCTCTCACACTCACCTCTGGTTTATGTTAGAAGAGCACTGAGGCTCACACACTCACCTCTGGTTTATGTTAGAAGAGCACTGAGGCTCACACACTCACCTCTGGTTTATGTTAGAAGAGCACTGAGGCTCCTCACCTCTGGTTTATGTTAGAAGAGCACTGAGGCTCACACACACACCTCTGGTTTATGTTAGAAGAGCACTGAGGCTCACACACTCACCTCTGGTTTATGTTAGAAGAGCACTGAGGCTCACACACTCACCTCTGGTTTATGTTAGAAGAGCACTGAGGCTCACACACTCACCTCTGGTTTATGTTAGAAGAGCACTGAGGCTCACACACTCACCTCTGGTTTATGTTAGAAGAGCACTGAGGCTCACACACTCACCTCTGGTTTATGTTAGAAGAGCACTGAGGCTCACACACTCACCTCTGGTTTATGTTATGGCCGCAACTGTCTCACACACACATACGCCAGACGATTATTTATTAGCAAGAACGCTATTGTGAGGGCAAATGGCCCGGTGAAGATGAAGGTGAAGATGAAGGTGAAGGTGAAGGTGTCGGAGACGTTAACGGTGAACACTTCAAGCATAACAGAAAATGACTTGAACGTAATGAAGCGCAGGAAAAAGAAATCAAAAGGAAAATGAAAAGTTTTCCATAGACAAGGCCTCGGTAGCAATGTTGATCAATGTTGCATGTTGCTTGCTTAAAACATTGACAAACCTGACTGACACAACCAAACAATGTCTCTGGAACATTTCTTGTTTCCGGTCTGTGAGCCTTAGATCGGTCAGAGTTAGATCTAAGCGCTTTCGTGATTTCTCTGATTATCAAGGGACTGTATATGCATGTATATGTCAAATAACCACAGTAAAATATGAAGGGCTTTCATGATTTTTTCACATTATCAAGGAATAGTAAAATTAACAGAAGACCTTGCACACGACCCAGCACGCTGAGCCTGGAGTTTACCTGGAGAGAATTCCAGTGGTCAACGCCCCTGCGGCCCGGTCTGTGACCAGGCGAGTGACCTGGGAGTATAATGAAGAATTAGTCATGTCACATCTCAAGTAAAATTTATGAGTGACATGTCAGACATAGTTTAAATTTGTAACAAATTCTATTAATTATAAATTAATCAAATTTATATATCCCTGAACTAATATTCATATTAAAAGTAGGCCTTAGAAAAGGTTGTGTGATGTCACCAGGGTTCTTACAACACTTATATATGGGGATGTAAAAGAAGTGAATGCTGGCTGTTGGGGAGAGGGGTGGGTGTTGGGGAGAGGGGTGGGTGTTGGGGAGAGAGGTGGTTGTTGGGGAGAGGGGTGGTTGTTGGGAAGAGGGGTGGGATAGGAAGATATAGAATCTAATACAAAGTGGGAGTTGTCACTGTTGACTTTTGCCAATGACACAGTGCTTTTGGGAAACTTGGAAGAGAAGTTTCAAAAGTTGTTGGACGAATTTGCAAGTGTATGTAAAGGAAGGAAATTAAATGTAAACATAGGAAAGAGCAAGGTGATGTGAGCATCGCGAAATATAAACACTGAGAGAGATTAGTTATTAGACTGAAGGAAGGAAGTATTAATTGGATGTGTTCAGATATTTGTGAGTAAACTTGTCGGTGGATGGATTTATGAGAGATGAGGCGAACCACAGAAGTGAACAAGGTAAAGATGTGGGTGGTGCATTGAGACATCTGTGGAGACAAAGAACTTTATACATGAAGGCAAAAGAGGAAATGCATGAGAGTATAGTGCCAACAACACAGTTATACTGGTGTATAGTGTAGGGTTTGAACGATGCAGCAAGGAGGAACTTAGAGGCAGTAGAGATGTTGTATGTGAGGGCAATGTGTGGTGTGAATATTATGCACAAAATTTAGGGTCTGGAGATTAAGAGGATGTGTGGAGTGACCAGTAGTATTATTCAGAGAGCTGAGGACGGGTTGTTGAGCTGGTTTGGACATTTACAGAGGATGGAGAGAAAGAGGATGACTGTTGGACACCCAACAGATGAATGAGAGTGTTAAATAGCACTGAGCGAATTAAAATGTCATATATGATTTGAAGTTCTGTTGGAGTACGATATAAACAAGAGAACATTTATGCAGGGAAACCGGAAAGCCAAACCTGAGTCCTGGAGGTGGGAAGCATAGTGTGTGAACTCTGAAGGAGTGGTGGTGGGAAGTACAGTGTCTGCATTCTGAAGGAGGGGTGTTGGTGGGAAGTACAGTGTCTGCATTCTGAAGGAGTGGTGGTGGGAAGTACAGTGTATGAACTCTGAAGAAGGGGTCTTGGTGGTGGGAAGTACAGTGTATGAACTCTGAAGGAATGGGTGGTGGTGGTGGGAAGTACAGTACCTGCACTCTGAAGGAATGGGTGGTGGTGGTGGGAAGTACAGTGTATGAACTCTGAAGGAGGGGTAGTGAGTTGAGAAGTACAGTGTCTGCACTCTGAAGAAGGGGTGGTGGTGTTTTGAAATACAGTGAATGTGGTGAAAATTTCCAGAAAGGCGGTAACTTTCAGCCCTCTCAGCCCCCTGAGGGACATGACAAACTCAAAGAGGGGCTAATGGCCTCTGTTACCTCCTGGTAAACATTTTAATTGGAACCGTGTGCTGTACCAGCATCTACCACCATCATAGTCACGCCACCCTCTCCTTGCTGGAGATCAGTGTTCGTTGCAATACAAGTGACTGTTAAAAGAGAGTAATAACTCTCTTCCCCTTAGCAAGAAAATTAAGAAAAACCCTGTAATCACTTTATCAACAATTTGGGACTATGATGAATTGTAGTCTATAGCTAGATAACAAGAAATCTACCATATTTTATAGAATACTGTAACGATGTTTAGGAAGGAGAGAAATCACGCTAAGTTCAGCGTATCCTAGTGAGGAGTGAGAGGACTGAGGGCTGGGAGCTCAGACTGGCTTCAAGGAGTGAAGGAGAAATGTGCTTCATGTGGGCATCGCTCCCTTACCGGAAACGGACAAAAGGATAATAGTGACTAGTGCATTTTTGACTCTTGTTCGTGTTGACAATCTCAGAAATTCGCGGTAGAACTAATTATGCAGTGAAGTGTAACTGGTCTTCCTGTTTTGAAAATACCATGAAACTATGAACAAATGATTGAACCAGGGTTGCCAGATTGGCCATTTCATGGCCAATTTTTTTAAATTTGGCCATTTTTTAAAATGTGGCCATGAAAAAATCAGTTTGGCCATTTATGCAAATGTGGCCCCTAATTTGGCCATTTTTACAAATATTCAAATCATATGCATTATTTACTTAGTTTAATATTGTTATCGCATTGTAAGGCTAACTGTTGGTACCCCTTTATGAGGCGTTTGGTTGGCAGTGATGTAAATGCAAATTGACTTACTAAAAATGTTTGTTCGATGACGTCATAATGAGCCTTTGGTACTATGACTCCCTCAATAACACCAAGCATGATTGAGCTTCGTTCACACGGAGGTCCCGGGTTCGATTCCCGGTGGGGTGGAAACATTTTGACGCGTTTCCTTACACCTGTTGTCCTGTTCACCTAGCAGCAAATAGGTACCTGGGTGTTAGTCGACTGGTGTGGGTCGCATCCTGGGGGACAAAATGAAGACCCCAATGGAAATAAGACAGACAGTCCTTGATGACGCACTGACTTTCTTGGGTTATCCTGGGTGGCTAACCCTCCGGGGTTAAAAATCCGAACGAAATCTTATCTTATCTCATCTTACACAAAGCTTCCACTCGCTATTGTTACTATAAACTTGATCCAGTTCAGTTAATAAATACCACCAATCACGCTGCAGCTTCGTTTTGTACTCGTATAAATCACGTACACAACAGCTATACAGGCTTGGGTCCATGTCAGTTTTGATCGTCTCTAGTTAGTCACAGCGTAGGGTTTGTGTTGCAAGTGTTGTTACGTTGCATGATATCAGACATTTGCTGATCTTTACTGATAGTTCTGTCTCATAAGCTTTGATACTGGAATATTTTGCATAAATTTTACCCGCATTGTGACAAAATGCAAGTAATATGTTCAATTCCGTAAGAATGGTGATTAAGTGATTTTTGTACAATAATTTTAAAGAACTGTCGAATTATGCCTTAAGATGCCTTATCGTGCCAGCAAGTAACGCAATAGTTGAACGATTATTTTTCTTATGTAACATCTATCAACACTAAACCCAGAAACAGGATGCAAATTAAGCTGCTGAATTCAATTGTAAGAATCCGTTCGTTCTTAAGTGATAACAATATGTGCTGCCAAAACTTTAAATGTGCTCCCAAAATGCTACAAATGTACAACAGCAAAACATTTTACGACTCGACTACAGAAAAAGAAGAAGATATTCAATATCTTGAGGAAGCGCTGTCATTTTAACAGCTTCGTTTCACTGTAAGTATTTTAAGTTTAATTAAAAGTATTTTTGATGATATGTAATCGAATATATAGGCATAATTTATGCACACTTAATTGTTGGTATGTTAATTCACACAATTCAATCATTTTATATCTTTGGCCATATTTTTGGCCTAATACTTTTCCAAAATGGCCATTTTTGGCCATATTTTCTTTAAAATTTGGCCATAAGCTGTTGTGTTCATCTGGCAACCCTGGATGGAACTGAGTAGTGTAACAGTGCGAGTCATTGTAGAACATTCCCAGTAGTGGAGAACATTCCCAGTATTGTAGAACATTCCCAGTATTGTAGAACATTCCCAGTAGTGGAGAACAGTGCAACGTTCTACGAGACACTCAAGCTTCAGTCCAATCAAGACACCAATACAGGGGTCATATTTTCCTTACCACAAGCCCGGGAAAATTTTGGGTCAGCTACAAATACCCAGGTAAGTCTAGACATACCCGCTCCTAGATAGGTTGACTGCAGCTGATAGATAGGGGCGAGCCTTGCCTAGATTTACCAATAGACCCTGTGATCGACGGGCTTTTGAGCCCAACCAAGTGAGTACAACTCCATTAAGCTTTTCAAGTGTGAAATACTGAAAACTCTCCTTTGGGGCAAAATTATAAGTAATATTCGACATCATACAGCTTCGTTGTGGGGATACCATGATTCACAGCGACGGGGCCTTCCTGGATGCAGCTGCGGGGAGGTCGAATCAGCACTGAAGCTAAGTATGTATATTTAATTTTATGTCTTTATATAGACTTAGCTGGTAAAAGTCCCCATAGCTTTTGGTCGTACATGAACCGGATAGTGGCCACACAGTGGTCCAAGAACTTGTAAGTAAGTTTACAAGTAATAAAGAACTTAAGGTCCTTTGGAAAACTGGTAATTTGAGTTACTGCAAGTACTCAAAGAGAACTGTGAGGGCCGCTGGGCACCCAACGCAGCACAGAAAACGGGGCACCCACCTTCACCCAATCTCACTCACTCACTCAGGCAGCAACTCAAGCGTGCACACCCCTGGCACAAACCAGTCTGTGCCCTCAAGAGTTTTCTGAAAGTGTATGTTCTCTACACACAGTGTTTATAGACACAAATTAAGGGACGAGACTGTCTTATGTTTGTCTCATATATTTTTAAGGAAGTTTTATATTAAGTTTAAACTTTCATATCCATTAGCAGTGAAATTTATATATTTGTAAATATATGTATGATGTATATTGAATATACATGTGTGATATATAAAACGTCTAACAAGGGACAACTCAGCAGTATTCTAGCTGAGAAGCTAAGTCAGTAGCATCAACAAAACAGTATCAACAGCCATCAAGGTCCTTGATCACTGGGTCAGTGAGGTGTGCTGACAAATCATAACAAACACTCACAGCTGTTCACTGCGGTGAAGTATTAAACAATTAATGTTAAGAATTATTTTAGTATTTCCAGCTCAAGATGGCATCATTGCAAACGCAGTTTCAATCTTTGAAGACGAAAAGTATGCAGATTGAAAAGTTGATTACAGTCTGTGTTGGGTTGACTCAAAATGCAAACATTGATTTTGACGATTTAGAAGCAAAACAAGATCTACTTGCTAAGCGTATAGAGAACATTAATTCAGATTATGCGAAATACGAAAGTGAATTCCTACAGTCAAATTCGTCTGAGGATGAACTTCAGCAAATTTTGATTACATTTAGTGATCAACAATCAAAGTGGACAGAGGCACATTGTACCTGCCTCAAAGACCTATTGTAGTTAGTGGTCAGACACTAGTTACACCTGCCACAACTAGCATACCACTACCTAGTCTGCCTAACCTCTCATTACCTATATTTGAAGGTCATGATTATGAGGAGTTTGTTAGTGAATTTCAGTCTCTTTCATGTCTTGTAAACTGAACTGATTAAATCGTTTCCGGTGGTTAAAGACAATTATCAGCATGCCTTACATGTCTTAGCAGATAATTACCTTGATGCTGACAAAGCCAGGGTTAGACATGCAGTCAAAATCTCAAGCTTAAGCCACCACGACATTGTTTTTCAGGTTTACAGACATTTAGGTTCACACTAGACAATAGTCTCAGATCTCTAGATACTAAATATGACCTAAATCAATGTGATTGGTTTATCAGTGGTATTGTACAGCATAAACTGTCACCACAAACCACTGAACGATTAAATATTATGTTCAACAAACGCTATTTCTCTTGTGAAGAAATTAGCAAAGGTTTGCAAGCAATAGTTTCTTGCATGCAAGCAACAAGATATGATTATAAACCTACAAATCCTTTTGTGGATACCAAACTTACAACTCAGCATAAAAAGAGTATACCTACTCTCACTAAATTGCCGAATGGGAAATCCTATGTAGGCACTTATCATGCTGTGAATACAACAGACAGTGTAAGAACAGTCACACAAAATGTGTACTTTGTGATGGAACTCATTGGGCACAGTACTGTATTCTACACAACACTGGAGGTACGGAAGCAACGTGCTCAACAGCTGAAATAGTGCATTAAGTGTTTAGGTAAACACAAGGGAGGTAAATGCTCACTGAAGAAGTGTTTTAAATGCAAGGGAATGCATCATACAGCATTATGCCCAAGCACTTGTGCTGACCAACAACAGCATTTAACGTAAGGGATAAGTCTAAATCAACTTCTCTCCCAATAGCTAGAATTGAGTTATCTAATAAATTACACAAAACCAATGTGCTAACACTATTTAATCAAAGTTCACAAAGATCCTTCATAAGAAGAACAGTGTTGCAGAAGCTGAATAAACAAACCCATGCCAAAATACAGTTAGATACAGCTGTTTTTTTCCAAAGTTATGGTAAACAGACATATGACCTAGCCAGATTCACTGCTTCAACTTCTCTAAATTACCAGTTTATATCAACAACTCCTTAACTCCTTCAGTTAGACTTTTGATACCTTCTAACTGCCTTCTAATCTGCATGCTTTCAGTTCTCTGCATAATATTCACACCACATATCACTCTATATTTAGTTGGATTAGGCTTAATTAAATTGCGCTTGTTATAATAAAGTTAGATAAGTTTCCTAAGGTGCAAAATCATTAATTTTTATATTAACATAAATGAAAAAATTATATATTTAAATGCATATGAGAAATTTTTTTAATGGACTTAATTTTAAATGAGTTCTTGCTAATTGACAATTTTTCCTATTCGGCACGATATATATATATATATATATATATATATATATATATATATATATATATATATATATATATATATATATATATATATATATATATATATATATATATATCAATAATAACACTGCGACTAGCCGTGGGCTTGAACCTGTGTCGTTTTAGCCCTCCTCATGGTGAGCAAAATTTCACGACCCTCTAAACCACAGGACCACCCAGTCCTTCAAAGATCACGCACCCAGCAGGCGAGGTTGGAGCCATCTGTGAGCCAGCATTTTCATTTGATCAACTGACTTTATCTCGTTGACATCATAATGCTGTACGAATGTGTTCCCAGAGTAACAGTCACCACCTCTCTCTCTCTCTCTCTCTCTCTCTCTCTCTCTCTCTCTCTCTCTCTTTCTCTCTCTAACCCCAGCCTCACTATCAACATAAATACTCTTTACTGTTCTTACTCTCCCATCACCTGTTACACACACACATGCAATGATGACACACTGTACCTTTTCCACTCTCATACATTTTTTTAATATTTTTTTTATTATAATTATCATATTATTAACATTATTATTATTTCAATTACTATTATTACTATTATTTTTTAATTATTATTATTACTAAGAAAATGATGATAATGAATTATAGCCAAAAAAAATGTAGAAAATGTGCAAGAGTCTTCACATATTGTTGGTTCATCTACATGAATTTGGTCAAACTAAGACATTGCTAGTTATCACCAGGCTATAACTTCACCTTCTAAATTTCCCTGGAGAGGTCTAGGGAAGGTTGGGTTGCTTCTTAGCGAGTACAAACACACCCAAGCGTTGCTTCTTAGCGAGTACAAACACACCCAAGCGTCGCTTCTTATATATAAACATCATTTTGCCCGCAGTCATACTCGCTTTTTTTCTGTTGTATTAACACTAATACCGAAATTAACTTAATATATAAAACTTACGTAGTAAAGTTTAGGCTAGCGCAGCCTAGCTAGCGTACCTGAGCCTAACTTTATTTAATGTTTAATTTCATTATACATTATTTGTGTGTGTACTCACCTATTTGTGGTTGCAGGGGTCGATTCATAGCTCTTGTCCCCGCCTCTTCACTTATTGCTACTAGGTCCTCCCTCTCCCTGCTCCATGAGCTTTATCAAACCTCGTCTTAAAACTATGTATGGTTCCTGCCTCCACTACGTCACTTTCTAGGCTATTCCACTTCCTGACAACTCTATGACTGAAGAAATAATTCCTAACATCCCCTTGACTCATCGGAGTTTTCAACTTCCAATTGTGATCCCTTGTTTCTGTGTCCCATCTCTGGAACATCCTGTTTTTGTCCACCTTGTCAATTCCTCGCAGTATTTTATGTGTCGTTATTATGTCTCCCCTAACCCTCCTGTCCTCCAGTGTTGTCAGACCCATTTCCCTTAACCTTTCATTGTAGGACAATCCCATTAGCTCTGAGACTAGTCTTTGCACTTTCTCTAATTTCTTGACGTGCTTGACCAGGTGTGGGTTCGAAACTGGTGCTGCATACTCCAATATGGGCCTGACTTACACGATGTACTGAGTCTTGAACGATTCCTTGCTGAGGTATCGGAACTCTATTCTTAGGTTTGCCAGACGCCAGTATGCTGCAGCAGTTATCTGGTTGATGTGCGCCTCATGAGATGTGCTCGGAATTATACTTACCCCAAGATCCTTTTCCTTGAGTGAGGTTTTCAGTCTTTGGCCACCTAGACTATACTCTGTCCGCGGTCTTCTTTCCCTTCCCCGATGTTCATGACTTTACATTTGGCAGGGTTAAATTCAAGGAGCCAGTTACTGGACCAGGCTTGTAGCTTGTCCAGGTCTCTTTGTAGTCCTGCCTGATCCTCGACCGATTTAATTCTCCTCATTAACTTCACATCATCTGCAAACAGGGACACTTCTGAGTCTATCCCTTCTGTTAAGTCATTCATATATACCAAAAACAGCACAGGTCCTAGGACTGACCCTTGTGGAACCCCACTCATCACAGGCGCCCACTCTGACACCTCGTCACGTACCATGACTCGTTGTTGCCTCCCTGTGAGGTATTCTCTGATTCATTGCAGTGCCTTTCCTGTTATGTGTGCCTGATCCTCTAGCTTTTGCATTAACCTCTTGTGAGGAACTGTGTCAGGAACTGTGCAGTCCAAGAAAATGCACTCTATCCACCCCTCTCTCTCGTGTCTTCTGTTACCTTGTCATAAATCTCAAGTAGGTTTGTGACACAGGATTTTCCTTCCCTGAAACCGTGATGGCTGTCGTTTAAATGTTTGTGTCTTTCAAGGTGCTCCACCACTCTCCTCCTGATAATCTTCTCCATGACTTTGCATACTATACACGTCAGTGACATTGGTACAACATTTGCCATCTTCCATACCTCAGGTAGTTGCCCAGATTCAATGGATGTGTTGAAGATTTTTGTTAGAGGCACACACAACATATCTGCTCCCTCTCTAAGGACCCACGGAGAGATGTTGTCTTGTCCCACCGCTTTTGAGGTATCAAGTTCACATAGCAGCTTCTTCACCTTCTTTTCGGTTGTGTGTGTGTGTGTTTGTGTGTGTGCTTGTGTGTGTGTTTAGAATTTGCAGAACAGGCGAAATATTCACAAACACTAATCTGAGATCAAAGGAGATTCGAACCTACTACTCTAGGAACAAAGTACACAGTGCTCTACCACCGTACCACACTGGTCCAATACCTTGGCGCCCAGCTAACGCTAGACGTTTAGGCCCAAGACAGCAGCCTTCAGGCAGGTGATTTTCAGCTTTTCATCTCATCTCCCGTCGGTCGATGTATGCATCAACTACACCTGTGTATCCACTCTTGCTGAATCCTCTGATCTATAGAGTGCTGCTCGGCAGGTGGTGGTGCTCAGCAGGAGGTGGTGTTGCTCAGCAGGTAGTGGTGTTGCTCAGTAGGTGGTGGTGCTGGTCAGCAGGTGGTGGTATTGTTCAGCAAATAGTAGTGGTGCTCAGCAGGTGGTGGTGGTGCTCAGCAGGTGGTGGTGGTGATGCTCAGCAGGAGGTGGTGCTGATCAGTAGGTGGTGGTGTTCCTCAGCAGGAGGTGGTGCTGGTCAGCAGTTAGTAGTATTGTTCAGCAAGTGGTGGTGGTGCTCAGCAAGTGATGCTACTTCTCAGTAGATAGTGGTGTTGCTAGACTATTTGGCCTGTACACCTGGCAGTAACACAATACTTAGGAAAGAGCAAAAGGGCAGCAGAGTAAATTATTGTATTTCCTTCACCAAAACAAGCTGGTATTTACAATACGTATAGCCAATGTACAATATTTACAGCTATGTACAATGAGGCAAATGTAAACACAAGACACGGTGAGAACCGTAGCGACCACCTGTGAAGGTAAGTCTGCCAAGGCTGCTTCACGAGTGTACCACATCGCTTGACAGCTTTGTCGGGCTTCCTTGTGATTGGTTGGTTGAACCAAGGTACTGGTATAACGACGGGGCTCCTACTCGTTATACTCTTAGCACCTGGTTCCCTAGTCGGGAGGCAGCCTATATGGGTGTGACATACACTGAATAACATGTAACATATTCTTAGGATGCCACAGCTACTCAGCAGGTGGTGCTACTTCCCAGCAGGTGGTGCTACTGCCCAGCAGGTGATGCTGCTGCTCAGCAGGTGGTGCTGCTGATCGACATAGAAGTAATTAAAACTCAATAAACATGTCGTTCTAGTACCTGAGGAAACACTTCTTCCCAGTAAGATCACATGTGAAACATCAAGATCACATGTGAAACATCAAGATCACATGTGAAACATCAAGATCACATGTGAAACATCAAGATCACATGTGAAACATCAAGATCACATGTGAAACATCAAGATCACATGTGAAACATCAAGATCACATGTGAAACATCAAGATCACATGTGAAACATCAAGATCACATGTGAAACATCAAGATCACATGTGAAACATCAAGATCACATGTGAAACATCAAGATCACATGTGAAACATCAAGATCACATGTGAAACATCAAGATCACATGTGAAACATCAAGATCACATGTGAAACATCAAGATCACATGTGAAACATCAAGATCACATGTGAAACATCAAGATCACATGTGAAACATCAAGATCACATGTGAAACATCAAGATCACATGTGAAACATCAAGATCACATTGTTAACTCTATTTTCTTGGCTTCTTACGTCTAGTGCAGAATGGTAGCGTAGGTGTAGATATACGGCCGATGACTAGACTCAGTTTATTAATGGGAAGGTGTAGGTATACACGGGGGCAGAGCGTGAGGCGACCCGGGAGCCAGCAAGGGTAGAACCTGTCTCGAGTAGGTAGGCCGCCAGAGTGAGGAAGAAACATGGCTGACCAGCCAGACCTTGATAGGCCTATAGATGGCAGCACCGTAGTGCCACGCAGTTTGAAAGAGCCTCTGAATAGGCTGTTTACATCCGCTCGGCCACCTACCGCGTGTCGTCTCGACACGACAATACTGGCGGGCACGAAGGTGTAAACAAGCAAACAAGGTTACCCAGGGGAAACTGGCTTCCGGTCACCTGACATTTACAACAGGATATTGCCGGTGCGGGCCGAAAAAAAAAAACTCCCACTTCGTGAGTCGGGGAAGAGAAAATCGGCCTGCCTGTACAGCTGGACGGAGGATAGAACAAGCCAATGCTGACACAGGAACTAGAGTCTTCTATATACAGGTTGTCCACAGGGCCAGACATCAACTTGACTGCACATCCTTGAGTGCTGTACCATCCTCACATCTGCAAACAATGACTGATTGTCACCAGTCTGAGTGACTTAGTACCTGAGATGACTGCCACCAGTCTGAGTGACTTAGTACCTGGGATGATTGTCACCAGTCTGAGTGACTTAGTACCTGGGATGATTATCACCAGTCTGAGTGACTTAGTACCTGGGATGATTGTCACCAGTCTGAGTGACTTAGTACCTGGGATGATTGTCACCAGTCTGAGTGACTTAGTACCTGGGATGATTGTCACCAGTTTGAGTGACTTAGTACCTGGGATGATTGTCACCAGTTTGAGTGACTTAGTACTGGCTACACATAGATAATTCTTGGTCAACACTCATTTTCTGGTCAATAATATTACAGTGATTCTAGGGTAAGTTTGTGGTGCTGTTTCAGAATATGTCATCGGTTTTGCTTGATTGACTCTAGTTTCTGATAATTTTTTTATCCCATTGAAAAACATAAAAGATGTGAAAAATATATTGATCAGGCGGGGCTAACTTGCAAATAACATTGAAATTATTTTTTAGATATGCAAGTTTACCATCTTCTGATCAACACCAATAGACATTTTGTGTTCATTATAGCAAAGCTTCTGCAAGACCATTTTGATATTTTAGTTTTCTTCTTTAAGTTTTGTTGAGGGAGCAATTGGAAGAGATGCATATTGGTTACCATTGTGCAATAAGACACATTTCATGCTTCTAATGGAACTGTCTATAAACAGCCGCCAATCTCCTGGTCGATATTAAAGTCACAGTGGAAGAAGTCCAGTGATGTTATTACAGTATACAAGTTCTTCATCTTGACTGAAGTAAAGAAGTTCAACCTCTCTTGTCCGATAAGTTGTTATTTTAACTTCTTTTTGTAGACAGTTCTTTTCTTTTACTCTGGATGATAAAAGTTCAGATTCTTGCTGTGACAGACTGAGGTCACGTATCACATCATTAAGTTCTTGGTAGAACTGCTGGGGTGTTGAAATACTTGATATTCACTTCCACTGTTATCACCTGTGTTATATCCTAAACATTGAGTTTCTTCAACATCTGACAATGGAAGGTCAGGCAGTGTTGTAAACACTGGTATGGTAACGTCATCACTGTGTGGCACAGGTCTCCTTGCTGACTCTAAATCACGATATTCACACTTGACTTTCTTGTATCGACTGAAACCTTTCACATTCACCATACAGGAATAACAATCCTCGTGGTGGGTTTTCAGCTCTCCACACCATAGTCACTCCCAAGTTTGAACTTTCCCCTTGAGTATTTCCACTGTCATCAGCGTTCTATACAGGTTTTGCAAACCATATGTGGAGCCCAAGACTTGTCTTGGGCTCCAAGAGCCACTCCAAAATAGTTGTGTTTTGCAAAATCTGTGATGTTTTTTTATTGTTTTTACGAAGAGTATTCACCACAAATGTAGCAAAATGCATTAGGATTGTTTAAACAGACTCTTCGTGAAGAACTCTTGTTTATCTGGAAAAAATATCATAATAAATGTTACAATATTGCAAGGTGGTCGTTGTTGATACAACCACTTTCCTTAAATATTAAATTATTTAAAAATAAAATTCTAATCTTTATTAAAACTATCTGTATATACATATAGTCACAACATATACATATACAGGCGTTATGGCTAAGCTCCCTGTTAATTGAGGGTAGGTATGTAGTGTCTCACAAACTATAGACAACTTGAAAAACCTACTGACATTTACAAATTCAGCAACACGAAAATACTCTAAATACCTTCAAATTCAGAGTGACAGTACTGGGTAGACACAGTTAACAGTCACAGTGACAGTACTGGGTAGACACAGTTAACAGTTAGTGAAGATAGAGTCTTCCCTCTATAGTCTATACTGTTACCTCTTATCACTCATACCTTTCATTGAAGGTTTTCAACGTATTTATTATTATTATTATTATTATTATTATTATTATTACTATTATTATTATTATTATTATTATTATTATTATTATTATTATTATTATTGTCATTATTATTATTATTATTAGTGTCATTATTATTATTATTATTATTATTATTATTATTATTATTATTACTATTACAAGCGTTATTATTAATATTATTATTAATAACAATGGAAATAGTTGAAGCAGTAGTATAAATAGATGCAGCAGTAACAATAGTAGCAATAGTAACAGTAGTAGTGATAGAAATAGTAGTAGTAGTAATAGAAGTAGTAATATTAGTAGCAGTAAACCAGTAACAGTAGTAGAAGTAGTAATAGTAGTAGTAGTAGTAGTAGTAGAAGTAGTAGTAGTAGTAGTAGTAGTAGTAGTAGTAGTAGTAGTAGTAGAAGTAGTAGTAGTAGTAGTAGTAGAAGTAGTAGTAGTAGTAGTAGAATTAGTAGTAGTAGTAGTAAAAGTAGTAGTAGTAGAAGTAGTAGTAGTAGTAGTAGTAGTAGTAGAAGTAGTAGTAGTGTTTGTTTTCCAAACATGCCACTGGCTGCTGGTCAGCGCCT
>WNWK01012196.1:0-60762 GCA_009830355.1 Cherax destructor | reverse complement strand
AAGGAGCCCCCTTAAAGAGGGGGGTAGTTGAGAGGGGAGGGTGCTCAGAAATTCAAAATTTGTGTACATAATTTTTTCTAGTTTCTTAAAAAAGGTGTATTTTTATAGCTGTAATGAATAAAACACATGTTTGTCCATACCAGTAGAGACGAGGCTTGTTAAATGAAACCCTATTTTATGGTGACATGTTCAACGTCATACAATTTACTTCATGCGTTTTTAAATAAGCCCAAGTCTCAATGGGCAAGGGGGGCTTATTTTGTTGAATGGGTTTATTAATCATGAGAAATGGCAGCAGCATCAAATGGAAGTCATCTATGAGATGCACCACACAAGTTAATTGTTTGTACAAGTGCTCATCGCTTATTGATATTGTGATTTACAATGGGCTCACCAGAACGCAACCCCATTGTGAGTCGAGCCCCACCTCTATATGTTATGGCCTACTAGCAAGAGTTGTCATCAATAGTGCCAAACATATATGCACCGTGCAAACACTTGTAGTACAGTATTTTACTAGAAAACATCGAATATTTTTCCTACATACCGTAGGTGCTCTTACATAATAATAATAATAATAATAATAATAATAATAATAATAATAATAATGATAATCGTTTATTTCCTTGCAAAGCTTACAATGTATGGTTTACATATTATAAAATATTAATTACAAGGAAATCCTCTAGCATGCCTAGGCATACTGTAGGTGCTAACAATCAGGTGTTGATGTTCATACTTTCAGAAAAACAATTCTGCAATCATGTGCTTGATTTGTGCCCTCATCACCAGCACGTAAAACACTTCTTATTGACAACTGAACAAATTCAGCATGTACAGTATTGTAGTAACTGACCGAGCCGCAGGGGCGTTGACCCCCGAAACCCTCTCCAGGTAAACTACAGTACAAGAAACTGGAGATAGTGCCTGTATGCACGTATTAAATGCACAGATACAGTATACGTAGATCCCCGAGTAACGTAAAAACTTCATTCCAGAAGCCTGCTCAAGTGCCATTACCGAACGAATTTACTTCCTTAAGAAATAATGTCCCGTAGGCTAGTCTATTTCAGACCCCCCAAAAATACACTTCCACAAGCACTTACAATATTATACTTATATAATTATACGATTTCCGGGGTGTTCGTTACTCGGGGGTCCACTGTACATACATGACTGCATCATTCTAAAGTTATAATGATGACTGCATCATTCTGAAGTTATAATGATGACTGCATCATTCTGGAGTTATAATAATGACTGCATCATTCTGAAGTTATAATGATGACTGCATCATTCTGAAGTTATAATGATGACTGCATCATTCTGGGGTTATAATGATGACTGCATCATTCTGAAGTTATAATGATGACTGCATCATTCTGAAGTTATAATGATGACTGCATCATTCTGAAGTTATAATGATGACTGCATCATACTGGAGTTATAATAATGACTGCATCATTCTGAAGTTATAATGATGACTGCATCATTCTGAAGTTATAATGATGACTGCATCATTCTGGGGTTATAATGATAACTGCATCATTCTGAAGTTATAATGATGACTGCATCATTCTGAAGTTATAATGATGACTGCATCATTCTGGAGTTATAATAATGACTGCATCATTCTGAAGTTATGATGACTGCATCATTCTGAAGTTATAATGATGACTGCATCATTCTGAAGTTATAATGATTGCATCATTCTGGGGTTATAATGATGACTGCATCATTCTGAAGTTATAATGATGACTGCATCATTCTGAAGTTATAATGATGACTGCATCATTCTGAAGTTATAATGATGACTGCATCATTCTGGAGTTATAATGATGACTGCATCATTCTGAAGATATAATGATGACTGCATCATTCTGAAGTTATAATGATGACTGCATCATTCTGGAGTTATAATGATGACTGCATCATTCTGAAGTTATAATGATGACTGCATCATTCTGAAGTTATAATAATGACTGCATCATTTTGGGGTTATAATGATGACTGCATCATTCTGAAGTTATAATGATGACTGCATCATTCTGAAGTTATAATGACTGCATCATTCTGAAGTTATAATGATGACTGCATCATTCTGGAGTTATAATGATGACTGCATCATTCTGGAGTTATAATGACTATCATTCTGAAGTTATAATGATGACTGCATCATTCTGAAGTTATAATGATGACTGCATCATTCTGGAGTTATAATGATGACTGCATCATTCTGAAGTTATAATGATGACTGCATTATTCTGGAGTTATAATGATGACTGCATCATTCTGAAGTTATAATGATGACTGCATCATTCTGAAGTTATAATGACTGCATCAATCTGAAGTTATGATGACTGCATCATTCTGAAGTTATAATGATGACTGCATCATTCTGAAGTTATAATGATGACTGCATCATTCTGAAGTTATAATGATGACTGCATCATTCAGGAGTTATAATAATGACTGCATCATTCTGAAGTTATAATGATGACTGCATCATTCTGAAGTTATAATGATGACTGCATCATTCTGGAGTTATAATAATGACTGCATCATTCTGAAGTTATAATGATGACTGCATCATTCTGAAGTTATAATGATGACTGCATCATTCTGAAGTTATAATGATGACTGCATCATTCTGAAGTTATAATGATGACTGCATCATTCAGGGGTTATAATGATGACTGCATCATTCTGAAGTTATAATGATGACTGCATCATTTTGAAGTTATAATGACTGCATCAGTCTGAAGTTATAATGATGACTGCATCATTCTGAAGTTATAATGATGACTGCATCATTCTGAAGTTATAATGATGACTGCATCATTCTGGAGTTATAATGATGACTGCATCATTCTGAAGTTATAATGATGACTGCATCATTCTGAAGTTATAATGATGACTGCATCATTCTGAAGTTATAATGATGACTGCATCATTCTGCAGTTATGATGACTGCATCATTCTGAAGTTATAATGATGACTGCATCATTCTGAAGTTATAATGATGACTGCATCATTCTGAAGTTATAATGACTGCATCATTCTCAAGTTATAATGACTGCATCATTCTCAAGTTATAATGACTGCATCATTCTCAAGTTATAATGATGACTGCATCATTCTGAAGTTATAATGATGAACATCATTCTGAAGTTATAATGATGACTGTTATAATGATGGACTGTTATTATTATTATTTTTTAAACGTCGGCCGTTAAAGTTATTAGGATTTTGGATTTTAATTTCACTAGTTCATATTATTATTATAAACAAAAGAAGCGCTAAAGCACAAGGGTTATACAGTCACTAGTTCATAGATTTAGAGGCGGGTATTATTTGTATTTATTTATCCTTCTACTAATTCAGTCTTTCACCACAATCAGCGACCACAGCATGTGTTGTGTAACAGTGTCCCCGACCACAGCATGTGTTGTGTAACAGTGTCCCCGACCACAGCATGTGTTGTGTAACAGTCCCCGACCACAGCATGTGTTGTGTAACAGTCCCCGACCACAGCATGTGCTTGTAACAGTCCCCGACCACAGCATGTGTTGTGTAACAGTTCCCCTGACCACAGCATGTTGTGTAACAGTCCCCGACCACAGCATGGTTGTGTAACGTGCCCTGACCACAGCATGTGTGTATACAGTCCGATCTCAGCATGTGTGTGTAACAGTCCCTCACTCACAGCATGTGCTTGTGTAACAGTTCCCGACAACAGCATACGTGAGTGTAACAGTGCACCCGACCACAGCTGTGTTGTGAAGTTATAAGTGCATCCCTTTGTACCACAGCATGTGTTGTGATATACAGTCTCCGACCACAGCATGTTGTGTAACAGGTCCACCACAGCTGTGTTGTGTAACATCCACACAGATGTGTGTAATCCGACACAGGTGTTGTGAGTCGACCACAGCTGTTAAGTCCACCTTGTTAACGTCCCTGGCACAGGTTTGTGTAAGTGTCGACCACAGATTGTTTGTAACAGTCCGACCACAGCATGTGTGTATACCCAGCATTGTTAACGTCCGACCACAGCATGTTTGAGTCCCGACCACAGCTGGTTGTGTAACAGTCCGACACAGCATGTGTTGTGTAAAGTCTGACCCAGCATGTGTTGTGTAAGTGTCCCCGACACAGCATTGTTGTGTAACAGTCCCGACCACAGCATGTGTTTGAACAGTCCGACCACAGCATGTGTTGTGTACAGTCCCGACCACAGCATGTGTTGTGTAACAGTCCTGACCACAGCATGTTGTGTAACAGTCCCCGACCACAGCATGTGTTGTGTAACAGTCCCGACCACAGCATGTGTTGTGTAACAGTCCCCGACCACAGCATGTGTTGTGTAACAGTCCCGACCACAGCATGTGTTGTGTAACAGTCCCGACCACAGCATGTGTTGGTAACAGTCCCGACCACAGCATGTGTTGTGTAACAGTCCCCGACCACAGCATGTGTTGTGTAACAGTCCCCGACCACAGCATGTGTTGTGTAACAGTCCCACCACAGCATGTGTTGTGTAACAGTCCCGACCACAGCATGTGTTGTAACAGTCCCGACCACAGCATGTGTTGTGTAAGTCCCGACCACAGCATGTGTTGTTAAAGTCCACACAGTTTGTGAACATCCCCGACCACAGCATGTGTTGTGTAACAGTCCCCGACCCAGCATGTGTTGTGTAACAGCCCCACCACGCATGTGTTTGTACGTCCCGACCACAGCATGTGTTGTGTACAGTCCCCGACCACAGCATGTGTTGTGTAACAGTCCCCGACCACAGCATGTGTTGTTAAGGTCCCCGACCACAGCATGTGTTGTTAACGTCCCCGACCACAGCATGTGTTGTGTAGTCCCGACCACAGCATGTTTGTGTAAGTCCCGACCACCATGTGTTGTGTAACAGTCCCCGACCACAGCATGTGTTGTGTAACAGTCCCCGACCACAGCATGTGTTGTGTAACAGTCCCGACCACAGCATGTGTTGTGTAACAGTCCCCGACCACAGCATGTGTTGTGTAACAGTCCCCGACCACAGCATGTGTTGTGTAACAGTCCCGACCACAGCATGTGTTGTGTAACAGTCCCCGACCACAGCATGTGTTGGTAACAGTCCCCACCACAGCATGTGTTGTGTAACAGTCCCCGACCACAGCATGTGTTGTGTAACAGTCCCGACCACAGCATGTGTTGTGTAACAGTCCCGACCACAGCATGTGTTGTGTAACAGTCCCCGACCACAGCATGTGTTGTGTAACAGTCCCCGACCACAGCATGTGTTGTGTAACAGTCCCCGACCACAGCATGTGTTGTGTAACAGTCCCCGACACAGCATGTGTTGTGTAACAGTCCCCGACCACAGCATGTGTTGTGTAACAGTCCCGACCACAGCATGTGTTGTGTAACAGTCCCCGACCACAGCATGTGTTGTGTAACAGTGTCCCGACCACAGCATGTGTTGTGTAACAGTCCCCGACCACAGCATGTGTTGTGTAACAGTCCCGACCCATGTGTGTAACAGTCCTGACCACAGCATGTGTTGTGTAAAGTCCCCGACCACAGCATGTGTTGTGTAACAGTCCCGACCACAGCATGTGTTGTGTAACGTCCCCGACCACAGCATGTGTTGTGTAACAGTCCCCGACACAGCATGTTGTGTAGTCGACCACAGCATGTGTGTAACAGTCCCCGACCACAGCATGTGTTGTTGCCGACACAGCATGTTTGTCTCCCGACCACAGCATGTGTTGTGTAAGTCCCCGACCACAGCATGTGTTGTGTAATGTCCCGACCACAGCATGTGTGTGTAACAGTGTCCCCGACCACAGCATGTGTTGTAACAGTCCCCGACCACAGCATGTGTTGTGTAACAGTCCCCGACCACAGCATGTGTTGTGTAACAGTCCCCGACCACAGCATGTGTTGTGTAACAGTCCCCGACCACAGCATGTGTTGTGTAACAGTCCCCGACCACAGCATGTGTTGTGTAACAGTGTCCCCGACCACAGCATGTGTTGTGTAACAGTGTCCCCGACCACAGCATGTGTTGTGTAACAGTCCCCGACCACAGCATGTGTTGTGTAACAGTGTCCCCGACCACAGCATGTGTTGTGTAACAGTCCCCGACCACAGCATGTGTTGTGTAACAGTGTACCCGACCACAGCATGTGTTGTGTAACAGTGTACCCGACCACAGCATGTGTTGTGTAACAGTGTACCCGACCACAGCATGTGTTGTGTAACAGTGTACCCGACCACAGCATGTGTTGTGTAAGTGTCCCCGACTAGAGCATGTGTTGTGTAACAGTCCCCGACCACAGCATGTGTTGTGTAACAGTGTCCCCGACCACAGCATGTGTTGTGTAACAGTCCCCTACCACAGCATGTGTTGTGTAACAGTCCCCGACCACAGCATGTGTTGTGTAACAGTGGCCCCAACCACAGCATGTGTTGTGTAACAGTGTCCCCGACCACAGCATGTGTTGTGTAACAGTGGCCCCGACGCTGGCCACATAAGACGTTCCTTAACCCAGCATATTTATAAATGAAACCTTTTTATATGTATAGTTTTGTTTTGTTTTCATGGCTGTTTTGAAAATAATTAATTTTTGTTCTATTTCCTGTCCCGAGTCTTGATTTTTTATTTAGTAAGCGATTTAAGAGTAATTACTGTACAGTATATTGTAAAATCTTATAGCTTTCTTTGTTTACTTCCTTATCTTTTCCGTTTTGTTTTGGTTTCATCTTTTTTTTTTACTGATTGCTATTAGAGTACAGTGGTACTTCTACTTACGTGCAAAATTCTTTCCAGACGGCTATTCAAGTGCCGATACCGAAGGAATTTTTTCCCATAAGAAATAATGAAAATTAGATTAATCCATTTCAGACCCCCAAAAATACACTTACAAAAGCACCTACAAAAATACACTTACATAATTGTTAAAGATGGGGGCTGCTCGTAAGTAGAGGTACCACTGTATTAGTATATTCCTTGGGAGGAACTAAACCCACAGAGGTCATACAGCACCTGGGGAATGGGAGGCAATAAGATTAGATCCAAGGAAAGAGGGGATAGCTCCAATTCTTTGGATGACTGCCCCATCCCCTTCTCGAAGAGTGTTTTGCCTAATGGTTATGAACCTGGAGTCTCTGTGCTGCCTCAAGTCTCATGCTTTTCTCTATCAAATTATTCCCTTCACTTAGCATTTCCTAATTAAGAAAACTTTCTTTGATTAATTAATCCATTTGGAGGAATTAAAAGGCACAATACAGTAGGACCCCCGTATCCAAGGGGATACGTTCCAAGGACCTGCCGTGGATACCGAAACCGTGGATAGTGGCAAACCCTATATGTAAGTCCCATCTATTATAAAGTTTAATTGATAAAGTATACACAATAAGTAGAGAATTATCCCTTTTTCACTGATGGAAAACACTTGATGGCTTCTCTTAGTCTTTGATGAACTGCCAGCTTCTCTATTTTTGCACTTTGTGGCCATTATTATGCAAAATTAAGAGGTATTTTTGGGCCACAGTAAACTGTGGATAACTGAAACTGTGGACACCAAATCTGCGGATATGGGGGTTCTACTGTACTGTGACTGGACCATCACACAGAAAACACATATATAGGAGACTGAAACTTATGACGACGGACCATTACTAGTCATGTGACTAATTAATGGTCCACAGTTGGACTGAAACGTTGTCATAAGTTTGTCTCCTATGAGCAAGGTTATTTATGTATCAATCCACTCAAATTATTAAGGCAGGGGCGAGGTTTTTTAGGAGTGAGTAACAGGGAAAATTTAAAAATTATGGAAAAAAATGTTTTCTTACCAAAAAATAGTGCATAATTCTGGCAACATGTTGATGCAATTGGCTTGTTTCTATAATATTTCTAAGTATGTTTTTACTAAAAAGTAATTTTTTTGTTCTTGCTGTTAGCAAGAGGACTTGTTGGCAATTAGTCAGTTTTTTTTTTTTTACCCCCAAAATTGTGATTTTTATGATTGTTTCACTTGAAATACACTACATGGCAACTTCTGTGAGGAGTAGAGTCGGAGAGCGCAGTGCAGTACTGCCTCAGTAGCTTCAGGGCTTCCAATAAGGATGGTGGGGTATAGCGCTCCGAGAGTTGGCGCGCCATTACCTAAGATTTTTACACAAACATAATTATCTATATCTCAGGAATAAGTTGACATTATTATCCCCTCTCATGCAAAGAGTATTTATAAGAGCATCACGATTCTTTCACAGATTATTGAGGAATGATGGTTCTATTGAATTACATGAGGAGTTTGCAATATGTTTTACGTTTTGTTTTTAGTGAAATTTTTTTTCCCCAAAAAATTAAAAAAAAACAAAAAAACATGTCAACATTTTGTATAATGCAATCTATTGACAGTAAGCTCAGAACTCTCTGTAATTCGAAAACCTAACTCTTCGTCTTTCATCTGATTTCAACTAGAAAATTGTATGTCTTACCAATTTTATAGGAGAGTGAGTGCCTTAAGCTCTATCAAATAGGGCACTAATTTTTTTTTATATATAAGTGTAAGTCAAAACGTCACTAAAAACACAATGTCTAGGTTTCAATGCTGCTTAATTCACACACAAATTTCCATTGAAATTTTAGCAAAATAAAAAAAAAACAATAAAAAAATCTCACCAGACCCTTAACCCAGGATAACTTAAGCCAGTGTGGCTTGTTTCCATGGGGATCCAATGTGACCCACAACATTCACCTGACACACAGGCAATAGTCAAGTTAGGTCAGGTATGTCAGGAAACAGGACAGGTATGTCAGGAAACAGGACAGGTATGTCAGGAAACAGGACAGGTTTGTCAGGAAACAGGACAGGTATGTCAGGAAACAGGACAGGTATGTCAGGAAACAGGACAGGTTTGTCAGGAAACAGGACAGGTTTATCAGGAAAGAGGACAGGTTTGTCAGGAAAGAGGACAGGTTTGTCAGGAAACAGGACAGGTATGTCAGGAAACAGGACAGGTATGTCAGGAAAGAGGACAGGTTTGTCAGGAAACAGGACAGGTTTGTCAGGAAACAGGACAGGTTTGTCAGGAAAGAGAACAGGTTTGTCAGGAAAGAGGACAGGTTTGTCAGGAAAGAGGACAGGTTTGTCAGGAAACAGGACAGGTTTGTCAGGAAACAGGACAGGTATGTCAGGAAACAGGATAGGTTTGTCAGGAAAGAGGACAAGTGTTTCCTGACACGGGTCTTAGTCATGATGACCCGCAACTGGAGCTTTTGGTCATCTGACCGAGGCCTTCCACTGGCTTACCAGTCCACTTCTATTTACAGTGTTTACTGCTTGCTGAACAAGCACAGCAAATATAACTAGATTTAGCAGCATGCCTCACACTGCCCAGGATTCAAAGTTTAATCCTTTTATTTGCCACTGAGCTTTGAGACATTGGATCCATTCATATTTTTGTGTATCTGGGTAACCTTCAGAAGCTTGCTGCCTACTCTGCTAAGTTAAAACCTTTCCAATAAAAATATAAATTGAAAATGCAGAACAACCACTGTAAAAAATAGTGAAATTCCAAGGGCTTTTGTTATTTCTCGTGTTATCAAGGAACGTGATAATGTGAGAAATCACGAAAGTGCTTGGAATTTCACTAATTTTATTTACAGTGGTTGCTCTGCATATTGTGATATCACCTGTTTACTGTGATCTAATTGCATAAATTGAAAATGTTTCTTGTGTTCATTGGTGTTACCATTAGAGGACGTTATGGTCTGTTAACCGCATACAGCAATGAACATATTACAGTAAATAATTTTTAGAAAATATTAACATATACAGTGGACCCCCGAGTAACGAGCAAAATTCATTCCAGAAGGCTGCTCACAAGTGCCATTACCGAACGAATTTACTCCCTTAAGAAATAATGTCAAGTAGGTTAGTCCATTTCAGACCCCCCAAAAATAAACTTACAAAAGCACTTACAATATTATACTTATATAATTGTACGATATCCGGGGTGCTCGTTACTCGGGGGTCCACTGTAGTTCAAATACAGTGGACCCCCGACTAACGAACACCCCGGAAATCGTACAATTATGTAAGTATAATATTGTAAGTGCTTGTGGAAGTGTATTTTTGGGGGTCTGTAATGGACTAACCTACTTGACATTATTTCTTAAGGGAGTAAATTCGTTCGGTAATGGCACTTAAGCAGGCTTCTGGAATGAATTTTGTTCGTTAGCTGGGGGTCCACTGTAATATCTTTTTCAAAAAGTACCAAAAACTGAAGGTAAAAACAATATTGTACTACATATATCCCGAACAATTAAAAAAATAAAACTTAACTACATTATAGTTCATCTTGGATGACTACCAAGTCACAAGTAACTTGATTATGATTCTATTTCTTACAAGTAAACCCATGATTTAATGGACTAATGGAAAGGGAGGGATGGGGGGGCGACTGGTAATAGTGACCGTGATGGATAAGGATTCCTGCAATTGTTAAAATAAAGGACAACTCTATATCGAGCAGACTATGTTCGCTGCTTCCCTATCAAGTGACCCAGCATAATTTGCATCGTATTTGCTAAATGCCTCAAATCAAGATCCAATAAAGCGAGGGTTTACTCTCATTGTGAATTACAAGAAACTATTATTTATTAATTATAACAATAGTGAAAAATACCACAGAAATATATAAATGCATCACTAATTTACTGTGTGACTTGTGTTGTTAGTGGGTGAGAATGTGTACAGTACAGTATAGTACAGTACAGTATAGTACAGTACAGTATAGTACAGTGCAGTATAGTACAGTACAGTATAGTACAGTACAGTATAGTACAGTACAGTATAGTACAGTACAGTATAGTACAGTGCAGTATAGTACAGTATAGTACAGTACAGTATAGTACAGTGCAGTATAGTACAGTGCAGTATAGTACAGTGCAGTATAGTACAGTACAATACAGTATAGTACAGTACAATACAGTATAGTACAGTACAATACAGTATAGTACAGTACAATACATTACAGTACAGTACATTACAGTACAATACAGTATAGTACAGTACAATACATACAGTACAATACAGTACAGTACAATACAGTACAATACATTACAGTACAGTATAACACAGTACAGTATAACAGTACAGTACAATATAGTACAGTACAATATAGTACAATACAACAGAGTACATATAAGTGAGCCAAGACTTGTATGGAGTTCATGCAAGTGTCATATTCTTGGTAATATGAGGAGTGAGTGAGCTAGATGAATGGTAATTCTTCAGCCATTTCTTGTTAATAAGAACACACTGTACACACTACATACCTGATTAATATTAACTACACAACTCTACACTATTTACCTTAAGAATCCTTAATGAGAAATTTTGAGTGTACTACAATCTAAGAATATATACATCTCCAACTTATACATCTGACAGCTGCCAAACATAACATTTTGGTGTGCCATATTAAGATGTAAGTTCAATATGTTAATAGACAACAAAAAGGCACAATAGAGTTACTGGAACAATACACAAATAACCCGCACGTACAAGAAAGAAACTTATGATGTTTCAGTCCGACTTAGACAAATAAATAGTCACACACACAAGCACGAAGGTAGACAAGCCAGTATGCACGAGTTATTTGTATATAGTACATTAATATGAGTAGTAGCTTGTGATAAATTACTCTGACAATAAATAAAAAACTTAATTAGTTTAATATCATTAAGACATTGTATCAGTACAGCACAGTTTTAATATGCAATAAAAACAAAGAAAGGATAGTTGAAGACTGAAACCAAAGAACACAGTTAAGCAGAACACAAGCAAGGCAAATCTAGAACAAGTGACATAGTGGAGCAGCAGCAGCAGCAACATACCTGGGGTATTGGATCTGGGGGTCCAGCGATGAGAACACCTAACTGTAACATTCACCAAGACCAAACAAAAATTGGTATAAAAGAACAGAGAATAAATAAAATAAAAAAAGAACGGTTAATTGAACTATTCTAAATAATATGTAAAATGAGTAGGAATGTTTTAACATGCAGAAGAGCTATTAAAATGAATACATTATATAAACTGTTTATAATTTATATAGGTGTCCCTTGTTTAATGCAATACATACATGCATTTACACTCACTACCAGTGTACCAAGCTCAATCAAGCCATCAACACTTGACTCCTCATCAGAGAATCTCCTGTGCAAACTGCATTATCTGCATATAGGTAACCTCACACACACACAAAAGAATCAACACATATGGGAGCTGTGGCTCAGCCGCTGCAACCACAAATAGGTAAATACACAATGGATAACCTGCATAAAGCGACCCCTTGTAAAAAGAGAAACCTTTATACAGTATATATAAATCTATATCCACAACAAAACTGCACACAATACAATTGGCTAATATACATTTAAACCACATTTAAAAAAAATGTAAGCACTTTGATCTCTGAATCACACTGTCAAGGAACACAATACAGTATAGTAGTGACAGTTGGGTTGTATATCAGAGGGACTGCTAAAGTCAGGAAGTAGACCACCTACTGACCTCACTTACCAGTGGTCATGTGACCAAGTCAGGGTAAAAGCAATCTGGTGTGTCAACATATACAGTTCAATTAATCTCTCGAGTTTCTGACTCCACGTGGGTTATTACTGAGAACTGACAAGTGTCCAATACACTTTAGTTATTCATAAACTAAAATATTCCAGGTTGTACCACTAGCACAAGTACTCATTTTAACCCTTTGAGGGTCGAGAGGCCCTCTCCCAAACTTGTTCTCAGGGTCGAAAAATTAAAAAAAAAAAAAATATTATGAAATGATAGAGAATCTTTTTCCGATCATAATGCCGCCAAAATTATGAAATTTAATGGAATACTAACGGAATTATGCTCTCACGAAGTTAGCTGTATCGGCGATATTTACGCATCGGCAATTTCGCCCACTTTGAGCCTTATTTTCAGCAAATTCCAATGTTTCAGTCTACTAAAATTATAGCTATTTCGCTAGAATTCTATTTGTTCTATCAATTGAGTATAAGAAACAGCCAATTTACCGATTTCAACTACCCAATAAGGTGGTCAGAAATTGGCAATTTGGCCAATTTCACACAAATTTCAAAAGATGCCAATTTCAAAATAGGGTCCAGAATAAACGAGACAGACATTCCTGGCACTCAAATAACATTTTATCTGTTCATTAGTCACGTCTCCAGGCCCCTCTTACATTATTTTTGCTTTCCATTTTGAATTTTTATTCTCACAAAAAAATAGAAGATTTACTGTTACGTATACTACTGCATCATTGTAAAAACGGTATAAATAATATCAGTGCACTTGTGCAAGAATATTAGACATGCCAGTTGATGTGTATTGGACGCATGGCATGATTTGTTTACTCTTGAACATCGGCAAAAATTTAATATTTTCGCTACTTTGCGCTCAGTTTCAAGGTACAGTGGACCCCCGAGTTACGAGCACCTCGGAAATCGTACAATTATGTAAGTGTAATATTGTAAGTGCTTTTGTAAGTGTATTTTTGGGGGTCTGAAATGGACTAACCTACTTGACATTATTTCTTAAGGGAGAAAATTCATTCAGTAATGGCACTTGAGCAGCCTTCTGGAATGAATTATGCTCGTAACTCGGGGGTCCACTGTACTTGTCATCGTAAAACCAATCAAAATCATCACTATTTCTGTAATATATCTTCCATTCTATCAAATGAGACCAAGAAAACCAGAATACAACCATAAAAAACATACGAAAATACACCCGAAAGTTGTTGTTTTTAACCCAAAAAAACAGTCAGAGTTTTTTTTCTCATTATGCACTGCGTGCTTCACGATTTTTTTTATACTGCGCACACTGACCACGCAGACCCATTCTTTCATATGTAGGCCTGCCAGCTTTCTTCCACCAGATTTGAAGGTGCTAGAATTTATGAGTACAAGTTCGTGACTGACCCTGGCTGCAATGACGTACTAGTACGTGACCGACCCTCAAAGGGTTAATAAGTCCTAGAGTGTTTAAAATTTAACCAACATTAACTTTTATACAACAGGGCTCAATTAGATTTTGTCCAACCATTGACTAACAGGAACAAATAAAAAAATTATGAGTTTATAACTAAGCTTTTTATATTATCCCACAACTTTCTGAAAAATGAAAGTCTTCAAGGAAGGAAGTCTATAACATCATCACTTGACTTGGGGGTACAATACACCTACAGAATGTAGTTCTGGCTAATCAGTTTTTCCTGAATTCCTTCACACTCCAACAGAATGTCAACTACCAAAAACCATTTATCTCCACTAACTCTAATTCACTCACAAATGCTTGTTGGATGTCTCCTCGACACACTGTGCCCAAGTACAGCTCAAATTCAAGAGCCAAACCAGCAACACATTTTTTAGAAAAATGGCATCAATCAATTTCCCATACCACAAACTGATTTAATTGACTTACATTTTACACATTAGTTATAAGCTCTATCTACTCACATTCCTTCTCACTCAGTGGCAAAAAACTGCAAACAGAACTGAATAGCAGTTATGTTAAATACTCATTTCTGTTTTTTATAACATTGAGTTAAAAATCTTGTCTTGCTTATTTCTTTAATTTTGCTTCCCAGAATAAGGGAAAGACAGACAGCAAACCCCCATGTCTAGATCAAAGCTTTCTGCTGGAAGCACTAACTAGTCTAGCTCCTATAATATTGCAAAATATGGTAAGGCACTATAAATAATGCCTCTAAGTTGGATATGAGAATAAGAAGAACTGAGGTGAGTCCTGTGCTTTGAGCAACAGAATTTTTTACTGTGGCAGCCTCTGATTTTATTCTGTGCACTATTATTCATTGGGTTCTATTTGTTAAGCAGTTAAATATCCATCGGTCCACTTTTCTAGTTATTACTTCTGCAAGCATTTTGTACACTATCGTGTACATTTTGCACCATCTACAAAGTCGCTTGCTTTCACACAGAATGATTCTGGTGTGCAGGTTTGGGTCCAGTCCCTCACAAATTATGATGTACCTTTCTCACCTATGTTCCAAGGAAACAGTTGAAGGGACTTCAGATATTCCTGCTAGTTTAGATGTATGATTCAGTGTATATGAGCAGTGGAAGTTTTTTGTACGTTTGAAGTTAAATACCCATCTGCCCACTTTACCAGTTATTCCTTCTGCATGCATTTTCTGTGCCAACACACTGTGGTCGCACTTGTTAAAGGCTTTTGCAAAATTAATGTACACATCATCAGCATTTAGCTTATCTTCCAATGTATCCAAGACCATATTGTAACGGTCTAGCAATTGTGAGAGGTAAGAGCGACCTGATTTAAACCCATGCTGCCCTGGATTGTACAACTGTTGCAATTCAAGTGATTGACAATCTTACTTCTTAGGACCCATTCAAAGATCTTGATATGTGAAGTTAGTGTTATTGGTCTCTACTTTTTTTAAATTGTTTTACTGCCACCATTGTGAAGTGGACAATATCATCAGTTTTTAATGACTGTGGGATGACACCAGTGTCCAGACTCCTCCATAGAATACTACCATAAAAGCCCAAGATAATTTCTTGCAAATTTTGATGGGTATGAAGTTGCACAAGTGCAGTCTTGGGGCAGAATGCCTGGACATGCTAACCACCCCTATCAAGACTGAGAAACTCATCACCTCATAGGGTTCTTCAGTTAAATACAGTGAACCCCCGGATTACGTCATTATTTCGTTCCAGAATGCTGTTCAAGTGCCGTTACCGAACGAATTTGTTCCCATAAGGAATAATGTAAATTAGATTAGTCCTTTTAGACCCCCCAAAAATACATTTTTGTAAGTGCTTTTGTAAGTGTATTTTTGGGGGTCTAAAAGGACTAATCTAATTTACATTATTCCTTATGGGAACATTCGTTGAACGGCACTGAACAGAATTCTGGAACGAAATAATGACGTAATCCGGGGGTCCACTGTATTTAACTGAAGAACCCTATGGCTCAGGTGAAACAGTTCAGCAATAGACTCAAGTGTTCCACAGATATCTTATTCATTAAATATTATGAGATTTAAACATCAGAACCTTCTTTATTTAGTACATAATGTCAACACCAAGTCTCGCACATTATTCTGAAATTGTTAGCATTTCCTTTAAATTCTCTGATTATGCAAATTTTCCAAAATGCATAATGAGTAATGACAGTTCTAGATGAATGACATAAAACCAACAAAATGGTCAGAATAAACCCAAATGAAAAACTTTTAATGAAGAAACAGCCTATGCAACAAGCTTCTTCAAGTTACCAAGTTGCAAAAAGTCTGTTGCACAGCAAAACATTATCATGAGGAATATCTTAAAGCATACCTTGAGGTATATCTCGGGGTATCCTATACAGCAGTAATATGCAAAACAAGCTATGGGAGGGGTGGAAATCTTCGGCTCAAGATCTTTGACTCATTGCCATACATCATCAGGTGTTATGCAATGTTGCAAGACCTGCTATTGTAACATTGCATAGCTCCTGATGACTCATGAAGACATGTGAAAGATCTTGAGCTGAAGATCCCTTCCTCCCCACCCTGTGGCTTGTCTGGCATTGTTAACATTCCCTGTCTGCGACGGCAGTGCATGCAGTAATATGTAGAGGGATACCTTAAGGAACACCTCACAGGATATTCCTCACAGTCCCAATAGGAAGCTTTGCCTTGCAGTTGTGTCCATTTCAAGCAGTGATCGAGCTCATGGGGGTACCACTGTGGTTTACTATCACGGTTCCAGTGTATCACAATGTATATATCAACACTGAAAGATCATTCCCAATTCTCGTATTATGCTCCATAACATCATATTTGTATCTCAACACTGCTAACCTCTCAACCTTGTCGCTAATTTTAACACTAATGACAATAATAATAAAAAAAAAAAATCAACAAGTCGGCCGTCTCCCACCGAGGCAGGGTGACCCAAAATTAAAAAAAATCCCCAAAAAGAAAATACTTTCATCATCATTCAACACTTTCACCTCACTCATACATTCATACATAATCAATGTCTTTGCAGAGGCACTCAGATACGACAGTTTAAAATAGTCCCAAAAAACTGTCACTATCCCAGACCCCTCTTTTAAAGTCCGACTAAATCAATAACCGGTTTCCCTGAATCCCTTCACTAAATATTACCCTGCTCACACTCCAACAGCTCGTCAGGTCCCAAAAACCATTTGTCTCCATTCACTCCTATCTAACACGCTCACACACGCTTGCTGGAAGTCCAAGCCCCTCGCCCACAAAACCTCCTTTACCCCCTCCCTCCAACCTTTTTGAGGATGACCCCTACCCCTCCTTCCTTCCCCTACAGATTTATACGCTCTCCAAGTCATTCTACTTTGATCCATTCTCTCTAAATGACCAAACCACCTCAACAACCCCTCTTCAGCCCTCTGACTAATACTTTTAGTAACTCCACACCTCCTCCTAATTTCCACACTCCGAATTTTCTGCATAATATTTACACCACACATTGTACTTAGACAAGACATCTCCACTGCCTCCAGCTTCCTCCTCGCTGCAGCTTTTATAACCCAAGCTTCACACCCATATAAGAGTGTTGGTACCACTATACAGTGGTCCCTCGGTTTTCGCAGAAAATTCGTTCCAGAATGCTGCTCAAGTGCCATTACCGAATGAATTTACTTCCTTAAGAAATAATGTCACGTAGGTTAGTCTATTTCAGACCCCCAAAAATACACTTGCAACAGCACTTACGAAAATACACTTACATAAATGTTCGAGTTTGGAGATGCACGAAAACCGAGGGACCACTGTACTTTCGTACATTCCCTTCTTTGCCTCCATAGATAACGTTTTTTGTCTCCACAGATACCAACGCACCACTCACCTTTTTTCCTTCATCAATTCTATGGTTAACCTCATCCTTCATAAACCCATCCGCTGACAAGTCAATTCCCAAATATCTGTAAACTTTCACTTCTTCCATACTCCCTCTCTCCAATGTGATATCCAATTTTTCTTTATCTAAATCGTTTGATACCCTCATCACCTTACTCTTATCTTTGTACACTTTCAACTTTCTACCTTTACACACCCTCCCAAACTCGTTCACTAACCTTTGCAACCTTTCTTTAGAATCTCCTATAAGCACAGTATCATCAGCAAAAAGTAACTGTGTCAACTCCAATTTTTTACTTGATTCTCCATAATTTAATCCCACCCCTCTCCCCAACACCCTAGCATTTACTTCTTTTACAACCCCATCTATAAATATATTAAACAACCATGGTGACATTAAACATCCCTGTCTAAGACCTACTTTTACCGGGAAGTAATCTCCCTCTCTCCTACACACCCTAACCTGAGCCTCACTATCCTCATAAAAACTCTTTACAGCCTTCAGTAACTTACTACCTATTCCATACACTTGCAACATCTGCCATATTGCTCCCCTATCCACTCTATCATATGCTTTTTCTAAATCCATAAATGCAATAATAATAAACATAATAGTAATAATAATAATAACCCCATTTACACATACAGTAGAATTTAACTTTCAAGATAACTCCAGCAAAGTTAGTAATGTCATATAGTATTTCTAACATTTTCTAGTGTCCCGACTTGAACATAAACAATTTCTTCTAGTGAACAAAAGAAAAAACTCACTTCCTTCAAGACCTGAGAAGTGACTCTCACTCAGCCTCTTTGTTATCCATTGGATGTCAGACAACTTACAAATCAATAAAAATTTTCTCTAAGTAAACAATTATTCGTGTAGGTTATATATGGTGTGTATAGTATATATAGATGTTCCTCAACTTACGATGGTTCGACTTACGATGGTTCGACTTACGACGGTTCGACTTACGACGGTTCGACTTACGACAGTTCGACTTACGATGGTTCGACTTACGATATTTCAACTTTACGATGATGCAAAAGCAATTAATTACAGTAATTATTTGTTTATTTACTTATTCAGTGACTGTAATTATTTATTTATTTATTTATTTATTTATTTAGAATATCATATTCATATCACTTAGAATATTTTCAACTTACAATGAGTTCATCAGACCATAACCCCATCGTAAGTCTCACAACACCTGTAATACAGTACGTATGTATACAGCCGGGTTCTCGATTTTTTGCGAATAACAAATCCCGTGGTCACATTATTCAAATTATATGTAATTTTTGTGCACGATTTGAAAAGGTTCTTGGTTAGAAAGTTGCATTAATTAATTTGGCACTACAGTAGGACCCCCCGCATCCGCGGGGAATATGTTCCAAGGACCTGCAGCGGATACTGAAACTGTGGATAGCAGCAAACACTATATAAGTCCTATACATACCTACTGTACAAATTACACACAATAAGTGGAGAATTATTACTTCTTCACTGATGATAAGCACTTCATGGCTTCTCTTAGGCTTTTAACAACTTCCACCATCACTACTTTTGCACTTTGAGGTCATTATTAAGCAAAATTAAGGGTTATTTTCAGGCCATGGTAAACAGCGGATAACTGAAACCACAGATACAGGATCCAAGGATACAAGGGACCTACTGCATATTGAAATTTACACTATTCAAGCCCTGGTTGTAGTTTGTATGGAATGTTATGACACCGGCTGTATGACAAGCCTTCGTTCATTGAAATATACAGCAGCAGATGGTCTAAGTCTGGAATTTCTAGAAATATTGGGAAGATCTCGTACACCAGCTGTGAGGTGGTAGGCAGCTTCTAGAGAGCTTATCAGTCTCTTGTGTTAACTCTGCACTATGCTCAGTGAAACTCAGATGATGGAGTGTGTGATGAATAAGAATGTTGGACGAAGAGAGTGTTTTATTGAATGCATCAAGGCTGCTCCAGGGAAGGAACATCCATGATGCATGCAACAAAACACTCTTGAAGCTTCAAGGCATCTTGCAGTTGTTGTATAAAAGTCCACACTTCAACCATCTGCTGGCGTATGTTTCACCCATCAAAAGTTTATCCTGCTGCTGGTGTTGTAACCTTCCGAGCAGACTGGATGTATAATAAAAATACATAAATTAATAAATGAATAAATAAACACACTCACAAACACACTCAAAAATACAAACACACACGCACACACAAATGTACTATGCACAACCAGCAACATCTTTAACACATCTATCAACACAGGGCAACTGATGGAGGTGTGGAAGACAGTAAAGTGAAGTCTCAGTGTTTAAGAAATGGGACAGACAAGCAGCATTAAACTACAGACCAGTATTACTAGCACGCACAGTATCTAAAATTAAGGAGAAGCTTATCAGAAGAGTGCTGGAGCACCTAGAAAGGAATTAGTTCATGCATGACAACCAGCACAGCTTTAGATATGGTAAATCTTATGTCACAAACCTATTGAAGTTATATGACAAGGAAACAGAGGTAAGACAGGAGAGAGAGAGAGAGAGAGGGATGGGTAGACTGCATCTTCTTGGACTTTAGGAAGACTTTTGACACAGTACAGCACAAGAGACTTGATACAAAATCTAGAGGAGCAGGCAGGAATAACAGGAAAAGCACTACAATGGAATAAGACATACCTGACAGGAAGGAAACAATGAGTGATGGTAAATGACGAGATGTCAGAATGGGGTTCCACATGGGTCAGTACTATTTCTTGTATACATCCCTGTATGTGGATATAAAACTTTTCTTTTTATTAACACATCGGCCGTTTCCCACCAAGGCAGGGTGGCCCATGTAAAACTAATGAGGAAAAAAACATACATGAAACATAAAAGGCTACAAATGGATCTGGACAGGCTGCAAGCCTGATCTAATAAGTGGCTATTGGAGTTTAACCACCACCAAGTGCAAGGTTATAAAGTTTGAGGAAAGGCAAAGACTACTGCAAATGGAGTTCAGGCTTAGGAGGCAAAGGCTGCAAACTTCACTCATGGAGGACCTTGGTATAAATATTGTACTAAGCACATCACCTGAGGTGCACATCAACCAAATAACTGCTGCAGCATATGGGTGCCTGGCAAACCTAAGAATAGCATTTGAACACCAGAGTAAGGAATCATTCAAGACACTGTACACTGTGTATGTCAGGCCCATACATGTATTGGAGTATGCAGCACCAGTATGGAACCCACGCCTGGTCAAGCAAATCAAGAAATTGGAGAAAGTGCAAAGGTTTGCAGCAAGACTAGTCCCAAAGCTAAGGGGTATGTCCTATGAGAAGAGGTTAAGGGAACTCAACCTAATGATACTGGAGGACAGAAGGACTAAGGGGTGATATGCTAACATACAAAGTACTGAAAAGAATTGACTGAGTGAATTGGGACAGAATGTTTGAGATGGGAAACAGGAACATAAGGGCAGAGCTGACTCGGACGAGTCATAGGGACGTTAGGAAGTATTTCTTCAGCCTTAGTCAGGAAGTGGAATGATCTGGAGATTGAGATGGTAGAGGTAGGATCCATACATAGCTTAAAGAACAGGTACAATAAGGCTCTCGAAGCCAAGACAGAGAGAGCGAGCGAGCCTAGTAGCAGCCAGTAAAGAGGCAGGGCCAGGAGCTGAGACTTGTCCCCTGGAACCACATATAGGTGAGTATACACACTCCCATACAGTGCACACACACACATACACACACACTAAGCAGGGCCAGGAGCTGTGACTCAACCCCTGCAAACACAAATTGGTGAGTAGTACTACTATCTTCCTAAGGGCAAAAAAAAAAACTATAAATTAGACACTCTTAAATAGCAGCATAACTCACATAAAGCAACACACAAGAGCCAGGACCAAGAGCTGGAGCTCTTTATCCACAAGCTTAAATAGGTAATTACAGAGAAAGCCATACACAAGGGCACAAAATAAATAGCAGCATTCATGTATAGACACAGTGCAAATTAGGTCAGTATCCCAGGATGCGACCCACACCAGTCAACTAACACCCAGGTACCCATTTTATTGACGGGTGAACATAGACAACAGGTGTAAAGAAACACGGCCAATGTTTTTACCCTGGCTGGGAATCAAACCCAGACCCTTGCCGTGTGAAGCGAGAGCTTAACCCACCAGGCCACCAGAACCCATGGACACACTGCATCACTGGGTCATTTGAGAGACATCAGAGTTGTTCAGTGGTTTATAGTACATAGCTATGGCCTCACACACACAGCACCTCTTCGGTGTTCCACATTTTCGATTAAGATGCATGTGTAACAATTGGGATATTTATGGATGAGATATTTCACCTACACAGTAGACTTCTTCAATCAAATACAGAGGCAGAGATGTAGTAGTGAAATAAAGATGTAGTAATCAGTCCATCAACCTTGGAGAAATAGTATTTGGAGTGGTCAGTCCCTCAGCCTGGAGAAGAGTTCAGCTTCATGGAGCTGAGGGACTGACCCCTCAAATACTATTTCTCCAAGGTTGAGGGACTGATTACATCATCTTTCTTTCACTACCACACTTGCTGCTTCTGTATTTGACTGAAGAAACCTACTGTGTAGGTGAAATATTTCAACAATAAAGATACCCAACTGTTGCACATGTGTCTTAATCTTCAACTTCTTGGTACTTTATACCATTTTCAGCATTCTATGATTTTGTTGGCTTTCACCTGAGCCACTGTTCTGGAACAATGACTCGATCTGAAGCCAACGAACATTGAAAAGAAGGTGGTGTATATGTTGTGCTCTCCTGTACTTGACCATTCATTAAGAAGTGACCCATAATGGTTAACTAACACCCAGGTACTTCTTTACTGAACATGAAGAGGGGCAGTGGGTGTAAAGAGACTCGCTCATATGTCTCGACATGGTGATGCAGTAAACTACTCAGCAGCAGCAGCAGCAGCAGCAGCAGCAGTAGTGCTTACCAGTAACTGCTGTGTGACAAGAATGACTACAGAAAACAAGGTGAGAAAAGTGTCTCTGCTAATTTATTTTGAATATAAATTTATGCAAACATGCAATGTTGCTTTAGATCAAGCAATAGAACAAGTTACATAAGGTTTATCCAGTATATAAAAATGGCAGGTGAAGGACACAGGCCACACTAGACAAAACCCCCTCGGATAAAAGACTAACCTGACCCAACCCAACTGTGAAGATAGTAAACAAAGAGGAAATATGATAATCATCAATTACTTTACAAGATGTTATGAGAAAAGACCTGGAAAATTTTTTGGAACTGACAACATGAAGAAGACACAAAATCTTAATTAAAAGAAAAATAAAGGCATTTTAAAAATATAAGGTATGATAATACACACATGCACACGCATATGCACACATGCACACACACACACACACACACACACACACACACACACACACACACACACACACACGCACACACTAGTAGATATGATTGAATCATGGGTGCCGGAAAATTAGGAAAACATGTCAATACATTAAGGAGTACACACATATACATGCAGCAATTTACGACAAAATACATAAATAAAAATGCAACACAATCACAAACAGGCGATCTTAACAATGCAGAACAAGCCACACGGGTATGGAAATCTTTTGTTCAAAATCTTTCACACTCTGTGACATGGACCAACACTTTACATTTCTGCCTCACAGAGAATTTTCTCCCTACTATCTGTTGCTAGTCTTGCAACACTGCATAGCTCCTAATGATGCACAGAGTGCAAAAGATCTTTGGCTAAATATTCCCATCCTCATGTGGCTTGTTCTGCATTATAAATAAAAAATTAACCCTTTGGCTGATGCTCTCCAACCTAAATTAGAGTCAGTGATGTTTTTACCAAAATATTTTATATCACATTAAAATCCTACAAACTAAAATGATTTTATCTTATTGATAGGACTGTACATTATTTATAATCAATAAAATCTCTTGTCAATTTCTCTTTAAAGTTACAATAATAATAATTCATGTTAAGCACTAAACCCACATGGGTCACCGAGTACAAGACGTGGTGGAGGCTTGATCCTCAGTCTACTGAGTGAGAGATAGACGCGCTTCCTTGCTGTACTCACCTCCAAGTTCAATACTTGTACATATAAGTATTTAAGAATGTTGGTGGAGGATTAATATTGTAACGTAAACTGTCCAATTGTTCTTCATTTACTTTTCATCTAATGTTCTAAAGAGTTCAGGCCTTGCACACACACTATCTTAAATAAATTTTGTGTAACATAGATCTAATGCTCTTCACTACTGAGATGTTATCACTGTATATTTTTTTTTCAACAAATCAGCCATCTCCCACCGAGGCAGGGTCACCCGAAAAAGAAGAAAATTATAAGATTTATCTTCTTTTTAATGTTTAGTAATTTATACAAGAAAAAGGGTTACTAGCACCTTGCTCCCGGCATCTTTGTCGCCTCTTACGACATGCAGAAATGCTTTTAAATAATCTTCTATGCAATACTTAGGCAGAAAACAAACTTCCTCTCTGTACTGTACCTTTAAGTACAGTATCTATCACAGTGGTAGTGAATACATGAAGCGTTGTCCTATACCTAATTTAAACAGTCTTGTGACAGTCTTAAAATTGACACTCTTATGCCTCCCTAATAGTCTCAAAATAATATATCAAATTTGATGTTCTAAACATCATTAGGAGAGCAGAAAATACTGTACAGTGGATCCCCGCCTAACGAGCAAAATTCATTCCAGAAGCCTGCTCAAGTGCCATTACCGAACGAATTTACTTCCTTAAGAAATAATGTCACGTAGGTTAGTCTATTTCAGACCCCTAAAAATACACTTCCACAAGCACTTACAATATTATACTTACATAATTGTACGATTTCCGGGGTGCTCGTTAGGCGTTGGTCCACTGTAATAACAAATTAAAAAAATACTAAACCACGGAACGGCTTGGGGTTAGAACCTATGGTGAGTGAGCCAGGGGTTCTAACCCCATCCATTTGTTTGCAATCGTGTCATCACAATTTCATGAGTCATAACAAAAATTACTGTCATGCAAAGGGTTAATTTTTCTATTTACCAGTAAGGAAGTGAACATAGTGGAGTGGACTAGGAAGAAGGGAACACCACAAACAATCAAGTACCAGCACAGTGACGAGTTCAGATAAAGCTCGCCCTAACAAATGACTTACCCGACTCCTTCCGCATTCGCATGTGGCTACCATGATGCTGCTGGACCCAACCATGTGCTGGTAACCCTGAGGATGAAACCAATCATCATCATCGATGGACTGTCACTCAAACGCACCCAAATATTTAGATGCTCTTCCATGCAAGTACGAATAAGAAGCAGCATTTAACATACAGGACACCCTGCATGAACAGCACCTATTTTCGCTGTTCCACATTTTCACTGGCTATCAATTGAGCCATTGTTCCACAGGCTGGTGACAATCACTGGCGCATGAAACATAATGAACAATGGCTTAATTTGAAGGCAACGAAAACGTGGAATACCAAAAAGATGGTATATATGCGGGTCCTCCTGTACCAAGTAATGTCTTACAAAGCTAAGCTGAGCCTGCAAGACTACTTTACACGGAGACGTGTAAATGAATAACTATGAGCCAACAACTGATGGCAAGAAGAAACTTATACAATAAGCTAATAATGTTAGGTAAACGGACACATGTGCAACTAATGTGACATTTTATTGTGGCAACATTTTGCTCCCAAGGAACTTTGTCAAGCCTAATTGCCTGACAAAGCTCTGAACAGTTTCACATATCTTTTAACAACTTGACAAAGCTCCTAACAGCTTGACAAAGCTCCTAACAGTTTGACAAAGCTTCTAACAGCTTGACAAAGCTCCTAACAACTTCCCAAAGCTTCTAACAACTTGACAAAGCTCCTGGAGAGCAAAATGTTGCCACAATAAAATGTCACATTAGTTGGACTTGTGTCCTTTTACCTAACATATTGTCGGTAATTCTGACTTTATTACCAAACTTGTAATGGAAGCAATTATGTATGCAATAAACAATACTCAAGCCATCAAGCAGGAGGTCTGGTCTGGCACTGTGCCATGGAGCAATGATCCATGTAATTATTTACAGGTAGTGTGTTTACCATTACTGCGATGCCATATTACCACCCCTCCACTAGTATTACCTCCTGTTGTGTTGAAAATGGTATAAAATACTGACGAATTGATGATTAAGACATGTGCAGCAGTTGGGTGTCTTTATTTTTTAAATGTTTTCCCCTACACAGTAGGCTTCTTCAGTCAGATTCAGAGGTAGCAAGTGTGGTAGTGAAATGATGATGAAATCAGTCCATCAACCTTGGAGAAATAGTATTTGATGTAGTCAGTCCCTCAGCCTGGCTGAGGGACCAACCACCTCAAATATCTGAGGCCTCAAATACTTGAGCCCTGGCTGAGGGACTAACCACCTCAAATGTCTGAGGCCACAAATACTTGAGCCCTGGCTGAGGGACTAACCACCTCAAATGTCTGAGGCCTCAAATACTTGAGGCCTGGCTGAGGGACTGACCATCTCAAATATCTGAGGCCTCAAATACTTGAGGCCTGGCTGAGGGACTAACCATCTCAAATACTATTTCTCTAAGGTTGATGGACTGATTATATCATCATCTTTTCACTACTACATCTGCTGCCTCTATATCTGACTGAAGAAGCCTACTGTGTAAGGGAAACAATTCAACAATATACACAAGTGTTGCACAATTAATACAAACACAGGTAACCTCAGTAACAATACATGTGATGAATAATAACTCTCATGGCGACAAACACAGGAGATCGATCTGTATATTTCAACCCCTTCTGAAGAGGACCCCAGAAGGGGGTCAAAATATCCAGATCAATTAATCTCCCGAGTCTGTCTCCACGTTAGTTATTATTTAGCACTAACAAGTGTTCATTACACTTGTCAGTGTATTTATTAACAGTATGATAATTAAGTACAGTATATTTACACTGGTAGTTTGCAATTACTGAATTACTGTCATAAAAGACCCGAAATACAGTTATGTATGTAATCAACATTGTCAGTTTCCTAAATCATTTACATCAACATTGTTATTGTTCGATTCCAGGAAGAGAAGCATAGCTCCAGTTTCCTGGATCAAAACCCCCTCCTTCACCAGCACCTGACCCCTTGAAGGGTCACAATAGTGACCAGCTATTACTGTAGTGCTCTTATTTACACAGTACCACTAGCAGAAACGAAATAGTTCAACTTTTTTTTCCCAAACACTGCTGTCTCAGAGTAACAAAACTACCAACAACAATAAAATCCATTTCAAAATATTAAGCAATTTGTCCAGCTGAGCGAAAGAAATGCATAGTTGCTGATGGCACTTATGCTGCTTGTTTGTTCCGTCTGTAATACCTAAATTTATGTTTGTATACCTTCAACGTCCTTATATGAGCAAATAATAATTACGTATTGCCATTGTAGTCTCAACTTAGGCTTAGATTTGACCAAAATACTCTCCACAACCATGGGTTTTCTGCAACCATGGGCTTTCTCCACAACCATGGGCTTTCTGCAAGAACCACTAAATGTCACCATCTCTGTACAAACATGGTAGTAATAAATCTTTTTCTTTGTTATTTTAACCAAGGTTTCTTTCCAAGAACCTATTTTAACCAAGGTTTCTTTCCAAGAACCCATTTTAACCAAGGTTTCTTTCCAAGAACCCATTTTAACCAAGGTTTCTTTCCAAGAACCCATTTTAACCAAGGTTTCTTTCCAAGAACCCATTTTAACCAAGGTTTCTTTCCAAGAACCCATTTTAACCAAGGTTTCTTTCCAAGAATCCATTTTAACCAAGGTTTCTTTTCAAGAACCCATTTTAACCAAGGTTTCTTTCCAAGAACCCATTTTAACCAAGGTTTCTTTCCAAGAACCCATTTTAACCAAGGTTTCTTTCCAAGAACCCATTTTAACCAAGGTTTCTTTCCAGGAACCCATTTTAACCAAGGTTTCTTTCCAGAAACCCATTTTAACCAAGGTTTATTTCCAGAAACCCATTTTAACCAAGGTTTCTTCCAAGAACATCACTGAGGGAACATGAAGATTCCTATTCCGTTTTTTACACATTTAGAAATTCTGTGTGCTTAAAAATCAAAAAAATATGGAAAACTGTCTGAAAATGCCAGAAATTTCTTATCTACCAACATCTTTGATAACGCTGTCACAAACACCCATAAAATCTTTAAATGTTTAATCAAGTTATTGATTGTAAATAATTATGAATAATTATCAACATAATTCTCCATAAAATATGTTCTCTTGATCTTATATAAATTTATTTTAATTATCTGTAATTCTCCAAGAAATAATTTTCAAGCCATGGTGGATATGTGGGTCAGTGGACCACCAGCAGCAACAGCCTGGTTGACCAGGCTGGCACCAGACAACCCTGGTCCATAGCCAGGCTCTGAGAGTAGAAAGATTCTTGCAACTCATCAAAGGTATATCAAAGGTAAAGGTATAAATTCACTGTCAATGCCAAGCATATTCTGACCATCTTTTGTTTTTTCTAAGCCTCAACCACCTTATGAGTGGACAGAATTAGTCAAGCAACCACACAATGCCAAGAATTTTATGCTAAGACTAGAATTAAGTACAGCCTCTCCTCACTCAGCGACATACTCATTTACAGACGACTCGGACTTTCGACGGGCTCTCTGATCAGTATGCATACCTAAATAATGTATATTAGAGCTGATTTCCTCTATTCTGTTTATTACAATATACAGTGGACCCCCGAGTTACGAGCATAATTCATTCCAGAAGGCTGCTCAAGTGCCATTACCGAACGAATTTTCTCCCTTAAGGAATAATGTCAAGTAGGTTAGTCCATTTCAGACCCCCAAAATTACACTTACAATATTACACTTACATAATTGTACGATTTCCGAGGTGCTCGTAACTCAGGGGTCCACTGTACAGTACACTACTGTATAAACATTTAAAAATATACCAGAAATGTTATAAATGGTGCAATGTGACATTAAAACAATATCAAAGATGGTTGACACAAACCCACTACCATTATAGTATGCTCCTCCCTTAGCGACAAATTTGTTAAATGTTAAATGAGGAGAGGCTGTATTATGTAACCTGAGAACTAGTTTGTCCAAAATTATCTGTATATCACACACTCCCAGTCTATGATAAAAATTTGGACAAAATCGCACAACTAAAAAATAAATCTATGGTTACTCCTCTTAATGAAGCAAATTAGGAATAGGTTGTGCTTTGTGTACCATTCTCTTGGATGGTCCACCACCGGTTCTTTCCAATTACTGGATGAGAAAAAGGACTCCATATAGACCCATCATCATCGTCAATTTGTACTGGTCCAACCTGTTCTTCCAGCCGAGAGACAAGTACATTCTTAAAGTTAGGTTCGTGGCTCAAGTATTCTGTCACCCATCAGGTTCAACCTCATAGCTTGCCACAAGACAGCTATTATACACCAAGATACTTTAATAAAGAACTGGAGTTACACTACCATTCACCAGGCACTGTATGACCCTCATGGGTCTAACGCTCACCCGTTATAAATAATACTATAGAGTATACACAAATAACCCGCCCATAGAAGACTGAAAGTTATTACGACGTTTTGGTCCGATTTGGACCATTAACTAGTGAAATGTGTGACTATTTAATGGTCCAACTTGGACCAAAATGTTGTCATAAGTTTCATTCTATGTGTAGGTTATCTGGGTATTGTTGCAGTCACGGTATTGTGCCTTTATATTCTTCACTATAGGGTGAGATATGTAGCCACTAGCACCTTCACTCTGGCAGTAACCATAGCAACAACATTCCATATCATTTATTGCTCAGCTGCCTTGCACTGACAACGTTTTCATGAGAAGGAATTTGAGACATCACTTGGCTTCAACTTCATCTTGTATTATACACCTACATTTTTTAATAGTATTACATACAGCAACACTATTATTTTTTGGTTTGGGCTAAAATTTGAAATAAGCTAAGGCAGGACACCAGTTTTTTATATATTTTCAGCACACTGGCTATATCCCACTGACCGAAAAGAGGAAATATAACTCTTAACCTGTAAAGTATATATATATAGAGTATCATGAAAGAAATCAAAATAATCACATGATTGCAAATATATAGAAATACCACAGTGAAAATAGAAAAAAACACCCAAGTGCTTACACATCTATCTGAAGACGTGTGTGTAAGCACATGAAAAGTGCCCAGGTGTTTTTCCAATTTTCACTGTGGCATTTTTGTATAGAGTATCATCCTTAATGTAAGTGTTATGAAAAGAAATATGGAAAGAGGGAGGAAGATGATAGGGAAGGTAGGGGAGATGAGAAGAGGGAAGGTAGGGGAGATGAGAAGAGGAAGAGAGGGAAGGAAGATGATAGGGAAGGTAGGGAAGATGAGAAGAGGAAGAGAGGGAAGGAAGATGATAGGGAAGGTAGGGGAGATGAGAAGAGGAAGAGAGGGAAGGAAGATGATAGGGAAGGTAGGGAAGATGAGAAGAGGAAGAGAGGGAAGGAAGATGATAGGGAAGGAAGATGATAGGGAAGGTAGGAGAGATGAGAAGAGGAAGAGAGGGAAGGAAGATGATAGGGAAGGTAGGGAAGATGAGAAGAGGAAGAGAGGGAAGGAAGATGATAGGGAAGGTAGGGAAGATGAGAAGAGGAAGAGAGGGAAGGAAGATGATAGGGAAGGTAGGGAAGATGAGAAGAGGAAGAGAGGGAAGGAAGATGATAGGGAAGGTAGGGAAGATGAGAAGAGGAAGAGAGGAAAGGAAGATGATAGGGAAGGTAGGGAAGATGAGAAGAGGAAGAGAGGGAAGGAAGATGATAGGGAAGGTAGGAGAGATGAGAAGAGGAAGAGAGGAAAGGAAGATGATAGGGAAGGTAGGGAAGATGAGAAGAGGAAGAGAGGGAAGGAAGATGATAGGGAAGGTAGGGGAGATGAGAAGAGAGGGGGAGTGAGGGAAATGAAGAGGACGATGAAAGAGAGGAAAAAAGAGGCAGAGGATAGAATGGCTTTGAAGGCTTGACTGGTTGTCAAGTTTTGCATATTTTCAAAACCCTGCATTTGAAAATGTCAACAGTCTCCCCTGCAACCAATATACTAAATGACACCTGCAAAAATTGATAAATAAACCAATATTCATAAAAATTACAATCAACAGTCTTAACATTTACTTACATATTTCAATTTTATAAGTAGCAATGGGACAAAGAATTAATCCAAGAAATGTGAAGTTAAAAACTAAACTAGAGATTAACAGCAAATGACAATAATAATTGCAATAATAATAATGGTAGAATTACCGACAATATGTTAGGTAAATGGAGATGGATGCAAATACTGTGACATTTTATTGTGGCGAAGTTTCGCTCTGCGGGAGCTTCGTCAAGCTGTTATGACTTGACAACAACAATAATAATAATTAATGTATTATTACCGTGGGAAAGCACCAAACCTGTAGGAGTCTTAAAGTGCCTGGGAAATGGAATGTAATTTGGTTTGATCCAAGGAAGGAAAAGGAAGCTGTCATGTCTTAACCTAGAGCCCTTCACCAGGAGATGACACACAGAAAACAGAGACTACCATAATGCAATACTACTACACTACCATACCTTACACAACAAACAAACACAAAACGAAGAGAGAATCTCCTCTCATTTTAGCAGAATAAATTTAAGTTACCCATAAAGAACAACAAGGTGCAATACCTTGAGTGGAATACACAAATAACCCACACATGGGTGAAAGAAACTTATGACGATGTTTCGGCCCGACTTGGACCATTTACCGTATTTCACGGCTTATAAGACTTGTTTTAGTTTTAATAGCTTGGCATCAGACGCAACTGGGAGAGCTATAGACCACCCCACACCCCAAACTTATAGCTCCCGTCACTGGCCTTCAGTTTATAGGACGCAGAGTGATTTTTGGAGACATTTTATGGAAAAAAACATGCGTCTAATAAGCCGTAAAATACGGTACTAGTCACAAAGTCACTAGTAAATGGTCAAATTTGAACCGAAATGTTGTCATAAGTTTTTTCTCCTATGTCCAGGTTATTTGTGTACGTTACCTGTGATAGTATTGACTATATTTAAGACGTTATCCATGATAGTATTAAGGGGAAGATTAAAGGGGGCTAAAGCCCCCAAGGAGTAAACATTTAATTTTTTTTTAATTAATAAGTAATTTTCACTACTGGATGGGGTAGAGTTGCTGTGTTACAGTAGTAGGAAGGGTAATTAAATAGAGAAGCAAATAGTGGTGAAATTGTCAGCTGGGTGGAGGTGGACATGTGGAGATTATTAGCTGGGTGGATGAGGAGATTGTTAGCTTGATGGAGATGGACATGTGGAATTCTGTTCAATTTTAATAAACTAATGTAAAAAAAAATTTCATTAAAAAAAATTACAGAAGTCATTATCTCAAAGTGTAATCAAAGTAGAGTTTCCAGCAGCAGTCATACCCTGCCCTGGCTCCCACATTCTCCATCTTTCTCACCAACAATGCCCTGCCCTGGCTCCCACATTCTCCATCTTTCTCACCAACAATGCCCTGCCCTGGCTCCCACATTCTCCATCTTTCTCACCAACAATGCCCTGCCCTGGCTCCCACATTCTCCATCTTTCTCACCAACAATGCCCTGCCCTGGCTCCCACATTCTCCATCTTTCTCACCAACAATGCCCTGCCCTGGCTCCCACATTCTCCATCTTTCTCACCAACAATGCCCTGCCCTGGCTCCACATCTCCATCTTTCTCACAACAATGCCTGGCTCACATTCTCCATCTTTCTCACCAACAATGCCCTGCCCTGGCTCCCACATTCTCCATCTTTCTCACCAACAATGCCCCTGCCCTGGCTCCCACATTCTCCATCTTTCTCACCAACAATGCCATGCCCTGGCTCCCATTCTCCATCTTTCTCACCAACAATGCCCTGCCCTGGCTCCCACATTCTCCATCTTTCTCACCAACAATGCCCTGGCTCCCACATTCTCCATCTTTCTCACCAACAATGCCCTGCCCTGGCTCCCACATTCTCCATCTTTCTCACCAACAATGCCCTGCCATGGCTCCCACATTCTCCATCTTTCTCACCAACAATGCCCTGCCCTGGCTCCACATTCTCCATCTTTCTCACCAACAATGCCCTGCCCTGGCTCCCACATTCTCCATCTTTCTCACCAACAATGCCCTGCCCTGGCTCCCACATTCTCCATCTTTCTCACCAACAATGCCCTGCCCTGGCTCCCACATTCTCCATCTTTCTCACCAACAATGCCCTGCCCTGGCTCCCACATTCTCCATCTTTCTCACCAACAATGCCCTGCCCTGGCTCCCACATTCTCCATCTTTCTCACCAACAATGCCCTGCCCTGGCTCCCACATTCTCCATCTTTCTCACCAACAATGCCCTGCCCTGGCTCCCACATTCTCCATCTTTCTCACCAACAATGCCCTGCCCTGGCTCCCACATTCTCCATCTTTCTCACCAACAATGCCCTGCCCTGGCTCCCATTCTCCATCTTTCTCACCAACAATGCCCTGCCCTGGCTCCCACATTCTCCATCTTTCTCACCAACAATGCCCTGCCCTGGCTCCCACATTCTCCATCTTTCTCACCAACAATGCCCTGCCCTGGCTCCCACATTCTCCATCTTTCTCACCAACAATGCCCTGCCCTGGCTCCCACATTCTCCATCTTTCTCACCAACAATGCCTGCCCTGAGCTCACCAAATCACAAACAATGCTGCCATTCTCTACTCTCACCAACAATGCCCTGGGCTCCCTCTCATTTTCAAAAATGCTCCCTGACACATTCTCCATCTTTCTCACCACAATGGCTGAGCCTGGTCCCCATTCTCCATCTTTTCACCAACAATGCCTGCCCTGGCTCCCACTTCTCCATCTTTCACCAACAATGCCCTGCCCTGGCTCCCACATTCTCCATCTTTCTCACCAACAATGCCCTGCGCTGGCTCCCACATTCTCCATCTTTCTCACCAACAATGCCCTGCCCTGGCTCCCACATTCTCCATCTTTCTACCAACAATGCCCTGCCCGGCTCCACATTCTCCATCTTTCTCACCAACAATGCCCTGCCCTGGCTCCACATTCTCCATCTTTTACCAACAATGCCCTGCCTGCATGATTCTCTTCACAACAATGTGCTGGCCCCACATTTCCATTTTCTCACCAACAATGCCATGCCCTGGCTCCCACATTCTCCATCTTTCTCACCAACAATGCCCTGCCCTGGCTCCCACATTCTCCATCTTTCTCACCAACAATGCCCTGCCCTGGCTCCCACATTCTCCATCTTTCTCACCAACAATGCCCTGCCCTGGCTCCCACATTCTCCATCTTTCTCACCAACAATGCCCTGCCCTGGCTCCCACATTCTCCATCTTTCTCACCAACAATGCCCTGCCCTGGCTCCCACATTCTCCATCTTTCTCACCAACAATGCCCTGCCCTGGCTCCACATCCATCTTCACCAATCCTGCTGCCATTCTCCATCTTCACCAACAATGCCCTGCCCTGGCTCCCACATTCTCCATCTTTCTCACCAACAATGCCCTGCTCCCACATTCTCCATCTTTCACCAACAATGCCTGCCCTGGCTCCCACATTCTCCATCTTTCTCACCAACAATGCCCTGCCCTGGCTCCCACATTCTCCATCTTTCTCACCAACAATGCCCTGCCCTGGCTCCCACATTCTCCATCTTTCTCACCAACAATGCCCTGCCCTGGCTCCCACATTCTCCATCTTTCTCACCAACAATGCCCTGCCCTGGCTCCCACATTCTCCATCTTTCTCACCAACAATGCCCTGCCCTGGCTCCCACATTCTCCATCTTTCTCACCAACAATGCCCTGCCCTGGCTCCCACATTCTCCATCTTTCTCACCAACAATGCCCTGCCCTGGCTCCCACATTCTCCATCTTTCTCACCAACAATGCCCTGCCCTGGCTCCACATTCTCCATCTTCACAAATCCCTGCCCTGCTCCACATTCCATCTTTCACCAAAGCCCTGCCCTGGCTCCCACATTCTCCATCTTTCTCACCAACAATGCCCTGCCCTGGCTCCCACATTCTCCATCTTTCTCTACCAACAATGCCCTGCCCTGGCTCCCACATTCTCCATCTTTCTCACCAACAATGCCCTGCCCTGGCTCCCACATTCTCCATCTTTCTCACCAACAATGCCCTGCCCTGGCTCCCACATTCTCCATCTTTCTCACCAACAATGCCCTGCCCTGGCTCCCACATTCTCTATCTTTCTCACCAACAATGCCCTGCCCTGGCTCCCACATCCTCCATCTTTCTCACCAACAATTTCACTACAATCTTTAGCATCACAAAAATACTATTAAATGAAATTACTAAATATAAATTAATTTTAAAGCCTTAGTTTTATCATTCAAAATTGTATAAAGCCTGAAGAAACTCCTCATACACCCAGATGGCCATTCTCTTTTTTTCTGAAATTTCTCCATTATTATTATTATTATTATTATTAGCATGGGGAGGCGACAGGGTAATAAGAGATTATCAAGTTTAATACGAGGAAGAGGGTAACTTCAGTTCCTTGGATCAAGAGACCATCATAATGAAGACAACCATGAAGGGTTTCTACGTTTCCAACCAGAACACAACAATATACATGTCAGCTACCACAAGTCTTGACAGGGTAGTGAGTTTACACACCAAAATAATAACATCAACATAAATTTATTTAAGAATTTCTCACAACTCTAACTATAACTTAATACTACACCTTTCATAACAAAGATAAATATTCCACCAGAAAGTCAACAATATCCATCTTAACAATAAGATTCGTATCTAACACGGTCGAGCACCAAATGTTCGGAATCCGATACCGTACTTCAGAGAGTCAAAAAAATCTTTTCAGTATTTCACTACTGGAACATTGATATCTCTGAACTTATTCTTCGAACTTATTCCTTGAAATTCTCTCTTAGAGAGCTGAGTCTAAGTTTACTAGGCCTCTGAACTCAACCAACCGAACCTTCGGTACTTGACTGTACACTGTCCTCTTCAACACAGACAATGAAAAACTTAGTTTTACATACAACATATCAGTTAAATTACATACATACAAGATAATAAAATACATCTGATATATATACAGGAGGTCCAACAACTTGCAAACTAGCAGCATTTCTGATTTTCCTACATGAATACATAGAAAATAACGATACAAAGGATGGTTACATTTCACACACGTCCGGACTGTGGCTCAGCAGTCAAAGAAAAGAAACAGGTGTAGACCAAGCATTTATTGTAATAAAAAAATTTGTATAGAGATTTATCAAATCATGTTGATGAAAATAATACACCTGCAATACTTTATTCTTTACTCTTTACTTGGGTATCTTTACTACCCAAATGTTTTGCTTGGACGAAATGTTGTAAATTCGTCGGTATAATTGCCCAGCCCTGGCCTTTTCCAAGAAGTGGCCCAGCCTTGGCTCCCTGTCGAGGGAGTGTCTCAGACCAATGTCTGCCATGGGAGGAGGTACAAGTACCTCCTCATCTTCTTGGACAAAAGGCTCTTTCATTCAAATACAAGTGAGTATAACACTGGAGACAGTAACATTAATAGTTTTAAGGTGGTCAGTCCTTCAAATCTGAGGAACTGACCACCTCATACCAAGGCCTGGTCATGGACTGGGCTGTGGGGGGCACTGACCCCCAGAACACCCTCCAGATAAACTCCAGGTAAGTAGATAGACCTCAAAACTACTACTATCTCCAGTGTTATAATCATCCACATTCAACTGAAGAAGCCTGATGTGCAGGCAAAACGTATCAGTAATAAAGATACCAAGCATTGCACATGTTCTTTATTCATCAACTTGTCATTATTGCAAACCATCAATAATATACAGACAGGCCCCGCTTTACAGCGTTTTGTTAATACAGCGGTTTTCAATTATACCCAATCTTCATTTACTCAGACTTCCTACAACAAATATATTCACCACTCACTATAAGTTAAGGACAAAAATATTTTAAGGTAAGTGATGTGTGTACTGTATATACATTTTTTTTAGGCCTAGCTCTATTGCTCACTTAATTAATATATGATATTGAAAACATGTTATTAGGCTTTTAATGCATTTATATGTGAAAAAAGGCAATTTTCACTTTACAGCAGTAACCCGGAACCAAACATGCTGTATAAGCGGGGCCCTACAGTAGCCAGGAACCTAACCTGCTGTATAAGTGAGATCCTACAGTAGCACAAAATCTAATCTACTGTATATGTGGAGCCCTACAGTAGCCCGGAACCTAACCTGCTGCATAAGCAGAGCTCTACAGTAGCCCAGAACCTAATCTGCTGTATAAGCAGGCCCTACAGTAGCCTGGAACCTAACCTGCTGTATAAGCACGGCCCTACATATCCAGCTAAACATATCGATAAATGGTTCACCCATTACAAGACACACTGAGGGCAAATTTATAGGTCTCCACCTTGGCCCACATTTCAACACATTCTTCTGTCCTAGGGGTCAGGGTAAGCCAGACATTATCATTACAAACAGAGCCAGCCTATACCTCCATCACCACATCTCACCAGGACCACTCTCTGGCTCAGACCACATACCTATCACTCTTCACATCTCTGCTAACCCTATTCTCATCCCTTCCAGACATATACCTTCCTTCTCTAGGGCAAACTGGGACTCCTTCAAACAACACCTAAACAATGCTAACCTAACATATAACTTTGACAACAAACCTACATCAGACATTGACACTCAAATAAATCTTATACAAAATTCTATAACTCAAGCTGCCGAAAACTCCATTCCCAAAACACAATACACTACCAGATACTCCTTTCGTCCTTCTACAAGGACACAACGCCTTCTCCTATACTACCGACACCGCTTTGCCACAAACCACCACAGATATCCACAGATCAGTAGAGACCTCACCTTCCTAAGAAACAACATTATCCGCAGCTTGGATGATGACCATGCCAAACACTGTCAATCCCTCATCCAGACCCTAAACAATTCTGGACCTTCATCCGGAAGGTTACAGGAGTCCCAAAAACAACACACTTCAAACACATAACACATAACAACATAAACATTACAGACCCCACCCAAGCGGCACATGCCTTCAAACACATATGGGAAAACATTTTTCACCCACACCCTCCTGACCCAGCTGCAATACAACATTCACAAGCTGTAGAACACTGGGTCTCCACACATAGACACATCACCAACCCTGACCCTATCATTCAGCTTTCCTCTCTCATCTCCACCCACATTCTAAACACTCCTCTCTCCCAACCAAATGTCAAAGCACTAATCCTGAAGCTCCCTCCAAAAGCACCAGGAGCCTCTGGCCTCTCTCATCACATTCTCCGTCACCTCCCCGACTCTGTTATCTCTGCTCTTACTAACCTCTACAATGCATGCCTTGCATCTGGCTATTTTCCTCCCCTTTTCAAATCTGCTATTGCCACCCTCATTCCCAAACCAAACAAAGACTCAACTGACCCAAAGAACTACAGACCGATTAGCCTTCTTGAAACCCTAGGTAAGACGTTTGAAAAACTCATTAATAAAAGACTAAGGACTCACCTTGAGACAAAGCACCTACTGACAGACCGCCAATTCGGCTTCCGCCAAAACCGATCTACACAAGCAGCCCTAAATATCATTTTAAACTATATTCAAATTAATAAGGCACAAGGACGTACAACAGCCCTGGTTGCCAAAGACGTGGAAAAAGCTTTTGACACTGTCTGGCACTCAGGGCTCAAGTACAAGCTATGTAACCTTTTTGACCTTCCCCAGAATGTCAAAAAATTACTATGCAACTTCCTTGATGGCCGTACAATGCGAATTAAGTTCCAAAACTGTCTCTCTGACTCTTTTACCCTTCAAGCTGGAGTCCCCCAGGGATCCGTGCTCTCTCCTACCTTATACATCCTTTACACAAACGACATTCCTGACCCAGCACACTGCACCACACTCACACTGGCTTATGCAGATGACATTACACAGCTCATAGCACATGAACAATGTAGGTATCTATCACTCAGAACACAACGTGAGGTAGACAGGATTAGTGCATGGGAGCTCCTCTGGCGTATCAAAACCAATGCCAACAAATCTAAGATTACATATTTCTTTCAAAGAGGAAACCGCCGACCAATGCCTGTCTACCTCAGAACTACCACTACACGAACACCCATTCCACGTACACGCAACACTACAGTCCTCGGAGTTACCTTGGACTCCAGACTGAGAATACACACCCACATAAACACTAAAAGAGTTATGGCCAGTAATGCCCTTGGCAGACTGTTCAAACTCAGAGACTCACACCCAAACACCAAACTCCACCTGTACAAGGCTCTCATAAGACCACTCATCACATACACACCTCTTGCCCTCTCATTTGCTGCCAAAACAAACATCTTAAAACTGCAACGAATTCAGAACCGTGCATTGCGGTGGGTGCTGGGAACGAAGTGGGATGACTTCGCCACCAGCGAGTCCCTCCACAACAGGACCGGCACTACAGCTTTGAACGTGTTCTGGAAAGAACTCAGTGACAGACAAATAGACCGTATTGAAACATACCAAGACACTTGGACAACCTTTCTAGACGATGTCATCAGACAACCAGACAATAATCTTAACCTTTTTCAATCTATCAATAATCCTGCTCCTCCTCCTCTCTACACCTAATACTATACTTTCTATCTCCTAACTTCTACCCTGCCCTCTGCAAGGGTGGACCTTAAAAGACGTCCTTTTTACCCAGCAACAATCCACGTATCCCACTCAAATCATTTAAGAGAAGCAGTACAAATAGCAAACCAGCGATGACGATATGGCTGCCGCCCACAAAATGCCCATGCCTCCCGAACCAAGCCCAGTACACCCAGTAAGCGACCTCAACATGCAGATCACCACCACTCCTCAAACTACCCCATCTATTATGCCAACCAACGCTACGCAGCTGGGTTTAGCCCTGGCTCTTTCCCTTCACTGGGTTTAGCCCTGGCTCTTTCCCTTCACCTGTAGCACAGGGGCCTCACAGTACCTGTAGCCCAGGGGCCTCACAGTACCTGTAGCCCATGGGCCTCACAGTACCTGTAGCCCAGGGGCCTCACTGTACCTGTAGCCCAGGGGCTTCATAGTACCTGTAGCCCAGGGGCCTCACAGTACCTGTAGCCCAGGGGCCTCACAGTACCTGTAGCCCAGGGGCCTCACAGTACCTGCACCCCAGGGGCCAACAATATCTTAATCCAGCTCTGACCGCAGTGTCTGCAAGTTGCAGGACCTGCTGGATAGATACATTTCAAGAGTAGCAGTCCAGTTAGAAACTTACAAAGACATTAATCCACAAACACAGACAATAAAAAGAAAGCTTCCAATGTATATACAGTGGTACCTCGGTTAACGATATTTTTTCGTTCCAGAATGCTGTTCAAGTGCCATTACCAAACAAATTTATCCCCATAAGGAATAATGTAAAATAGTCTAGTCCTTTTAGACCCCCAAAAATACACTTACAAAAGCATTTAAAAAAATAAACTTACATAAAAGGGCGAGTTTGGGGACCATCGTTAACCGAGGTACCACTGTAATAAGCAGGAGTTACTTTCTACAATAAAGGTTTCAACAATTACTGTAGTACAATTCACGTACTGTACAATACGGTACTGACAATTATGGAGTGCTAAACCTGTACAAGTCATACAAAGAATGGGGGATGGGAGGTACTGTATTTTACGGCATAGAAGAAACTTTTTTTTTTTTCAAAAAATAAATCTCGAAAATTTACCCAGCATCTTAGAGGCCGAAGAACCATTTCTTTTTCTTTTTATCTAAATTTTAGCCAGTCAGAAGTTGTGGGTGTCCTTGACACTGGAGCTTCTTGTTAGCCATAAGATATGGTAATCAAGTTTGATCCAAGAAAAAGGAGGGCAGCTCTAATTCCTTGTTATCAAGAGAGACCTTCAGCAACATCAAGACACCCCTTGACCTCTCTTTTCCTCTGAACCAAATTTATAGAGAAATCAATTTTCACCCATAAAATATGCAAGCTTCCAGACATATATATACAGTGGTACCTCGGTTAACGATGGTCCCCAAACTCGCTCTTTTATGTAAGTTTATTTTTTTAAATGCTTTTGTAAGTGTATTTTTGGGGGTCTAAAAGGACTAGTCTATTTTACATTATTCCTTATGGGGATAAATTTGTTTGGTAATGGCACTTGAACAGCATTCTGGAACGAAAAAATATCATTAACCGAGGTACCACTGTATATATATTATGCCTATCAAGTGCTAATAATACAAAGATATAAGATAATACAACCAATATCAAATAATATAATGATTTCCCATGGGTTACAATGCAAGAAGTTATTATATTACAATGATGAGTCTACTTTGTCCTAAGTAGTAGGTTGGTAGACAGCAACCACCCAGGGAGGTACTACTACCGTCCTGCCAAGTGAGTGTAAAACAAAAGCCTGTACAGTGGACCCCCGGTTAACAGCCATAATTCGTTCCAGAATGCTGTTCAAGTGCCATTACCGAGCGAATTTATTAACATAAGGAATAATGTAGATTAGATTAGTCCTTTTGGTCCCCCAAACATACACTTACAGAAACACTTACAAAAATACACTTATATAATTATTAGTGTTTGGAGCAGGCCGTTAACCGGGGGTCCACTGTACAGTGGTACTCCGGTTTACGATGGTCTCCAAACTCGCCCTTTTATGTAAGTTTATTTTTTTAAATGCTTTTGTAAGTGTATTTTTGGGGGTCTAAAAGGACTAGTCTATTTTACATTATTCCTTATGAGGATAAATTCGTTTGGTAATGGCACTTGAACAGCATTCTGGAACGAAAAAATCGTAAACCAGGGTACCACTGTACGTATTTGTTTTACATGATGGTAGGATTGCTGGTGTCTTTTTTCTGTCTCATAAACATGCAAGATTTCAGGTACGTCTTGCTATTTCTACTTACACTTAGGTCACACTACACATGTATGCACAATCATATAGTATATACACACCCCTCGGAGTTTCCTTCTATTTTCTTACTAGTTCTTATTCTTGTTTATTTTCTATCTCCATAGGGAAGTGAAACAGAATTCTTCCTCCATAAGCCATGCATGTCGCATGCCAAGAGGAAGCGGCTAGTAACTCCTCCTCCTGAGAAGTTAAAAAGAGAAACTTTTGTTTTTCTTTTTGGGTCACCCTGCCTCGGTGGAATACGACAAGTGCATTGAAAGAAGAGGTACGTAGTCTACTTTGTAAAAGAAATCATCTGTCTCATCCGTAGGTATAATACCACAAATGATCATTAAAGAAGTATTACTGGACATACAGTAGCATCTCCTATTCTACAGAATACATTCCGAGACCTACCATGAATACCCGAAACTGAAGATAGTAGCGAACCTTATATATACTAAGTAGTTTTTCGCTTACATACATACCTCTGTTAAGTTTAAGTGATAAAGTACACACAATAAGTCAAGAATTAGCACTTTTTCGTTGCTGGGAAGCACTTCACAGCTTCTCTTAGGCTTTGAACAACTGTCACCACTGCTACTTTGGTGCCATTATTAAGCAAAATTAAGTGTTATTTTCAGGCCACGGTAAACCACGGATAACTGAAACTGCGGAAACCGAATCCATGGATACAGGGTTCTACCATAGAGTATGATAATTATGGGAGTACTACGTATACATCATCACTTTCTATTCTTATGCATTTAGAGCTTTAGTTAATAATGCTAAATTATGGAATGGGTTGGGGTTTGAATCCAAAGCAAGAGAGTCCCAAAACTCATGGGTTCCAGCTCCATCCATTCCACGGTTTATAAAAATAATAATAATAATAATGTTTATTTCTACCAGTACATGATACAACTTCTACAGACCATAGCTGACATCAATGACATACTATATAGAAAGTCCCTGGTTATGTAGAGCATTTCCCGCAACTCAGGTTAATTTTGTCTCCAGGATGCTACCCACACCAGTCCACTAACACCCAGGTACCTATTTTACTGCTAGGTGAACAGTGACAGCAGGTGTAAGGTGACAAACACCCAGGTACCTACTTACTACTAGGTGAACAGTGACAGCATGTGTAAGGTGACTAACACCCAGGTACCTACTTACTGCTAGGTGAACATGGACAGAAGGATGTCTTAAAGAAACACATCCTAACATTTCCTCCTGTACCAGGGATCAAACCTCAATGTGTGAGGTGAGTGTGCTAAGAACCCAGCCATGGGTCACCTTCCTTGCAATTGTGTTATGATTTCACGAACAATTCATAATGTTCTTAATAATGTTCTCTCTTAATATTCTTTCTTCTGAATAACAGAAAAAAAAAAAATCTGAAATTCATTTTTAGTCATTAAATCCCAAAAAAATTCAGAATAATAGTGAATTATTTTAAAAAATGAACTCTCAGATTTCTAAAAATCTGTTTTGTAAAAAAAATAGATATATATGTACCTAAAATACACAATAAAAATGAGAGATACCAATATATTATTATTATATAGAATGTACAGTGGTCCCTCGGTTTTCGTGCATCTCCGAACTCGAACATTTATGTAAGTGTATTTTCGTAAGTGCTGTTGCAAGTGTATTTTTGGGGGTCTGAAATAGACTAACCTACGTGACATTATTTCTTAAGGAAGTAAATTCGTTCGGTAATGGCACTTGAGCAGCATTCTGGAACGAATTTTCGGTGAAAACCGAGGGACCACTGTATATACTGTAACTACAATAATAATAATAACTTAAGCAGCAAGGGACATTAATTTTTTAGTCTTAAGTAATATTCTACATAATTTAGTTAAAATATACTTCAAATGCAGGAAATCCATCAAATTTTTTGTCTGATTTCAAAAATTGATTACAGCTGTATATGGTAAAAGATGTGATTATGTAGTTGTCTGCATACGATTATGTAATTGTTGTGGCTGTGTTTGCCAGAGACGATTGTGTAATTGTTGTGGCTGTTTGTCAGAGGTATGACTCAACAAGATGCCTTTCATCAAAGGTTCTGCGAATAAATATTTTACAAAACCAACACGCTGATAAATGAGACACTTTTGCAACATTGGGCATTTTTATTCCGGAAACGTTTTATCGCACAGTGGCTTCTTCAGTCCAATGCAGAGAAAGGTGGAAGAAGAGGAGGAGTTTTAGGTAATCAGTCCCTGAGCCTGGAGTCCATGTGTTCAGTGATGAACTGCTTCATTGACTCCAGGCTGCGGGACTCATTACCTCAAACTCCTCCTCATCTTCCACCTTTCTCAAAAGTCTAAAACTACTCACCATAAAGAACATTTACACTTATTCTTGTGCCTACTACATACATAGAACTCTACACTCTAATATAAACCCTCCGCTCAAAATTCTCCTCACCAACCTTAACAGGACCCATGACCATAACACAAGCCACAGATCACTTTTTGATATACCCTGTGTCCATATCACCCTGTGTAAAAATTCTATGCATATAAAGGGCCCCAAAATCTGGAATTCATTACCAGCAAATACTAAAGTAACCTGGTCTGAACATCAATTTAAGACTCTTCTTAAAAAGCACCTACTCACCCTAAACTAAATACTCATACTGTAAACTACTTTCAACAATGCTCAGAATTATTTTCCCATAATATAATTTCATTATTTGCTATTGATATAATTCATCGTACAAAACACTTTCAACTTGTCACAATGTAATTAAACATAAGCTAATGTTAAACTATAACAAATTTAATCAATTTCTCGAGTATTAAGTAGTCTAGTATTAAGTAGTCAATAAGCCATTAGATTTAGTCTGGCCATAATGCCATGGCATGATAGTGGCTCTTTGCACTTCCATTCATAACTGTAATTACAAAATCTCAATGTAAACTTGCAATGAAATAAAAATATTATTATTATTATTATTGGACTGAAGAAGCCACTATGTAGTGAAACATTTCCAGAATAAAGATTTCCAAATGTTGCAAAAGTGTCTCAGTGCACTCAGTTTGAGTGCTTTTCTGGCAAAACTCATTTTTTTGCTAAAATACTTAGATTATCACACTTTTAAATAGAATTTCTACTGCAATTGAAATTTATGGGAAAAGTAAGCAAAAGTTTATGATTTTCTTTTAGGAAGCCTTCTCATAAAGTGTCTCAGTTATAAAATGTTGCAAAAGTGTCTCAGTTATAAAATGTTGCAAAAGTGTCTCAGTTATCAAATGTTGCAAAAGTGTCTCAGTTATCAAATGTTGCAAAAGTGTCTCAGTTATCAAATGTTGCAAAAGTCTCACAGTTATCAAATGTTGCAAAAGTGTCTCAGTTATCAAATGTTGCAAAAGTGTCTCAGTTAACAAATGTTGCAGAAGTGTCTCAGTTATCAAATGTCCCCAACACACACACACCTCCCATAATATTATGCCTTAAGAATTCTTGAGGGAATTTCTGAGGGACTATATTTATTGATCTTAAATATATATATTTTCTGTCTCATAAACATGAAAGGTTTCAGGTACGTCTTCTACTTACACTTAGGTCACACTGCACATGCATAGACAAGCATATATACACACACTCCTCTGGGTTTTCTTCTATTTTCTTACTAGTTCTTGTTCTTGTTTATTTCCTCTTATCTCCATGGGGAAGTGGAACAGAATTCTTCCTCCATAAGCCATGTGTGTCGTAAGAGGCAACTAAAATGCTGGGAGCAAGGGGCTAGTAACCCCTTCTCCTGTATACATTACTAAAGTTAAAAAGAGAAACTTTCCTTTTTCTTTTTGGGCCACCCTGCCTCGGTGGGATACGACCGGTTTGTTGAAAGAACAAGAAATACATATACGTATGTAATGTTTATTGCCATTATAGTCTTACGTTAGGCTTAAGCTTGCCTTAAATGATCTGCATAACCATGGACTTTCTGCATACAAGTGTCACACATTTTTGTATAAACACTAATCATGTGGAAATAAACTTTGAAATGCCAGTAGCTAATATTAGAAGAGTATACATTAGAATAAATTATGGCATCGGAAAAGTCACACCAAATATGCTGGCCAGTACAAGGAATGACCTGGAGTATCAATTAACAACCCATCCTCGTAAGTTCTATGTGGATTTTTCACTTACGATTTGCAGCAAATTTCTAAATTTCATTATTTGGGTTAGGTTAGATTTAGTTAGAATGAACTGTCATCTATTAATAAAAACTAGCCTATTTTAACATACCAGAAAGGCAATGAAACATGAGATAGAGGTGACAAAACCTCTTGATGCACAAGAAGAAAACAGGGACCCACACACAATGCAGAAGACTCAAAAGTCAGATATGCAATCAATGTTTAAGTCACCCATTTGACTGTGATACCAACAGTGGTATACCAACTGTTATTAAGAGGACGAGTTGAGATTAGACATGCTATGGGCCACTAGAAGTGCACATGTCGAGCTATCACGAGCACAAAACTTTTTTCATATCCATTACAGTACCATTTTGTTATAAAATAATTGAAGATGGTAAAAGACTTTGTGGACACCCACCATTGATCATTCAAAAAGAAATACAGTGGACCCCTGGATTACGATGGCATCGGATTACGTAAAATTCAGAAAACGCAACATTTTTCTGTAAAAATAATGGTTCGGTAAACGATGATCCGCTTGGAAAACGATATTCGTCTTGGACGCATACACGTGCCCTGGGACGGCAGTGTGCCATTGTTTACCAGCGAGTGAGCGCCACCCCCGCATTCATACCATACATTTTGTCATCTTTCCACTGTTTTTAGTGCCTGCAACTGCTAAATAAGTCACCATGGGTCCAAAGAAAGCTCCTAGTGCCAGCCCTGTGGTAAGGAAAGTGAGAAATACAGTAGAACTGAAGAAGGAGATCATTGCAAAATATGAAAGTCGAGTGCGTGTGGCTGAGCTGGCAAGGCTCTATGGCAAACCCTATTCAACCATCGCTACCATTCTGGCCAAGGCAAATCAAATCAAGGAAGCTGTTGTTGTTAAAGGTGCAAATATGATCACAAAACAGAGATCGCAAGTGCTGGAAGATGTAGAAACTTTGTTGTTAGTGTGGATCAACGAGAAACAATTAGCAGGAGATAGTGTTACGCAGGCGATAATATCTGAAAAAGCAAGGCAGGTGCATGATGATCTCGTCAAGAAAATGCCTGCAATGAGTGCTGAAGTGAGTGAATTTAAAGAAAGCAAAGGCTGGTTTGACAGATTTAAGAATAGTAGTGGCATACATATTGTATTTTCTTTTGGGGATTTTCTTTTTTGGGTCACCCTGCCTCGGTGGGAGACGGCCGACTTGTTGAAAAAAAAAAAGTGGCATACATAGTGTGATAAGGCATGGTGAGGCAGCCAGTTCTGACAAAAGTGTGGCTGAAAATTATGTGAAGGAATTCAAGGGGTACATAGAGGCTGAAGAATTCAAACCCCAACAAGTGTTCAATTGTGATGAAACAGGCCTGTTTTGGAAGAAAATGCCAAACAGGACCTTCATTACACAGGAGGAAAAGGCACTGCCAGGACACAAGCCTATGAAAGACAGGCTAACTCTTATGCTTTGTGCCAATGCCAGTGGTGATTGTAAAGTGAAGCCATTAGTGGTGTATCATTCTGAAAATCCCGAGCGTTTAAGAGATGCGGTGTCGCCAAGTCTAATTTGTGTGTAATGTGGAAGTCTAACAATAAGGCATGGGTCACTAGGGAAATTTTCTGTGATTGGTTCCATGAAGTATTTGGCCCCAGTGTGAAGAAATATCTCGAGGAAAATAATTTGCCACTTAATTAAAACCCTTTACCAGGCCACGCATCAAATTTGAGACACTGCAACATTTGCAACCTATATTCTGATAATATAAGCAATTCTAAGACATATTTATTTGTGTTCATTTGTCAAGTTTATTTATTTTAGGCGCCTCTAAAATACTCTCTATGGCAGAATCAAATATGAGGCACACCTGGCCTGGTAAAGGGTTAAGTGCCTCCTGACAGAGCAAATTGTGGACTTTAGTTCATCAAAGTGAAGTTCTTGCCCCCTAATACCACTCCTCTCCTCCAGCCCATGGACCAGCAGGTCATTTGCAACTTTAAAAAAACTCTACACCAAAGCAATGTTTCAAAAGTGCTTTGATGTGACCACAGACATGAATATGACCCTAAAAGACTTTTGGAAAGATCATTTCAATATCCTGCATTGTGTAAACCTTATAGGTAAGGCTTGGGAGGGAGTGACTAACAGGACTTTGAACTCTGCCTGGAGAAAATTGTGGCCAGACTGTGTCCTAGAGAGGGATTTTGAAGGTTTTGGGGCTGAGCCTCAGAACCCTGAGCCTGAGCCTGTTGTGCAAGAAATTGTGGAACTGGGAAAGTCCATGGGGTTGGATGTTTGTACCGAGGATGTGGAAGAGTTGGTGGAGGAGCACAATGAAGAGATAACCACTGAAGATCTGCAAGAGCTTCAACAGCAACAGCAACAACAGACCACAGTTCAGGAAAATGGTCCAGAGGAGGAGGAGAAACAGAGATGGAGGAAGGTGCCTTCTTCAGTGATTAAGGAGATTTGTACAATGTGGAGCAAGGTGCAAACATTTATGGATGATTATCACCCTAACCAAGCTGTTGCAGGCCGTGTTGGCCACATGTACAATGACAATGTGGTGTCCCATATCAGGGAAGTTTTAAAGAAACGCCAGACACAGAGCTCCCTGGACAGATTTTTTGTTAGAGAGGGTTCCAGTGACTCAACCTGGTCCTAGTGGCATTAAAAGAAAAAGGCCAGTAATTCCAGAAAAGAACTTGGCACTTGCAGTGTTAATGGAAGGGGATTCCCCTTCCAAACACTAGCATACTACTCCATCCTCTTCCCTCCTCCCGTCTTCCACACATCAACAACTCTTCAATAAATGTAAGTGACATGTTATTGTACTATTATTTCTTTATTTCTCATAAAATTGTGTTAATTTAATGTCTATATGTTGTAAAAAAAATATTTTATTTTAATACGTTTGGGTGTCTGGAACGGATTAATTTTATTTCCATTATTTCTTATGGGGAAAATAGATTCGGAGTTCGACCAAATCGGTGTTCGACGGGCCCTCTGGAACGGATTAATAACGAGAACCAGGGGCTCACTGTAATTACATTTTCCGGGGGTCCACTGTATGTAAAACAAATATGTATAATAACAACATGACCAAGAAATATTGTCATTTCTATCGAAAGAAATGTTATTAAAAGATATCCATGCGAGCACACATTTAATTAATATCACTGGTAAGAAAGGTCTGTATACAGTATTTTGGCTTCAGTAAAATATGACAGAGGTAAAAATATAAAAATATTGAATCTTTTGCCTATATTTCTGATGTCAAAATGGTTTCTTACTCTACATTAGATTATTTCAATATAAGTAGTTCTCAATCAAATTAAATATTGCATGCTGTAAAATATATGAACAGTCATGATCATATGAGTTGCATCTGGCACTGATGCATGGAATGTTGTAGTGCCAACAAGTGCCGAGACAAATACAATAGAACCCTGTATCCGCGGATTCTGTTTCCACACATCCACGGTAGGTCTTGGAAAGTACATATTGCCTGTGGATATGGGGAGACTGCTGAGTAGTCCCCCCTTTCCATGGATGATACATTTCAAGACCTAATGCGGATGCCTGAAACTGCAGAAACCAAATCCATGGATACAGGGGCTCTACTGTACACTGGTTGAAGAGTAAGCTTTTACTGGGACAATGCTCTGCTGTGAACACTTCTCTTTATAACACATCGGACGTCTCCCACCAAGATAGTCACCCAGAAAAAAAGAGGAAACATTCATTGGAACAATCCAAAACTAACCCATAAATAAGAGAGAAATCCATAGACAACATTTCAGTTGGTCATGAACCATCTTGAGACAATATCTAAAGATTGATCTAAGATTTGTGTATTAGAAGTTACAATTCAATTTTCTTGTTTACAAACCTTCAAATGGTGAGTATAGGTACTGTCTTATAAAAGTAATCTGAACTTTGGTATCACTGCTCATTATCATCAATCAACACATCAAAGAGCACTGGATAAATGCTATGAAATTCAACTAGTTAATACATTTAGTTTTCCTCATCAAAGCTGCTCTAACTCAAATACTCTCACAGTAATGCTCACCCTTTGAGTGGCCAGTACACAGAACTACATTACAGTAGCCCGGAACCTAACCTGCAGTATAAATGGGGCCCTACAGTAGCCCAGAACCTAACCTGCAGTATAAATGGGGCCCTACAGTAGCCCGGAACCTAACCTGCAGTATAAATGGGGCCCTACAGTAGCCCGGAACCTAACCTGCAGTATAAATGGGGCTCTACAGTAGCCCAGAACCTAACCTGCAGTATAAATGGGGCCCTACAATAGCCAGAACCTAACCTGAAGTATAAGCAGGGCCCTACAGTAGCCTGGAACCTAACTTGCTGTATAAGCAGGGCCCTACAGTAGCATGGAACCCAACCTGTTGTATAAGCAGGGCCCTACATAGCCTGGAACCCAACCTGCTGTATAAGCAGGGCCCTAAAAATTTAAAATAAAGGCCAAAACAAAAGGCCGTGTGAACCTTCCAAACTATAAATTAGGAGATATTATTCAGTAGAAATTCATAACAGTATAAGAGATGTAGTGAAGAATTTATGTACATATTGCAGCAAGTTATTATTGGGAGAACATTTAACTGAACACCAAGCAAAAAATTGTCCAATAATAGCTTCTTGTGATACATGTGTCTTCACTTCACTACTGTCAGCAGTGAACCACCTGCATCATTCTCCATGGAACATAATCACCTCACATTCACTCACCTTCATCACCATGGAACAATCACTTCACATTCACTCACCATCATAGAATAATCTCCTCACATTCACTCACCATCATCACCATGGAACACAATCACTCACCATCACCATGGAACACAATCACTTCACATTCACTCACCATCACCATGGGACACATTCACTTACCTTCACACCATCTTATTTTTTTTATTTTTTTTTTTTTTGGCTAGGAAACACCTCCAGATTTTTCATTGCACCAAAATACAATTTTACAAAATATTTGTTCTTACAGTTTCTAGACATCCTTATAGTCAGTTTTCTGAACAGTACGTACAGTAGGGCCCCACTTATACAGAAGGTTAGGTTCTAGGCTACCGCCGGAAAGTAAAAAAATGTAAAGCGGGGTCCTCCTGTACGTATATGACTGTCCACTTTATATGGAGATAGACAGTACGGTAAGTCCTCACTTAAAATCATTTCCTTATATTAATAATAGAGTTAATAATAAACAAACTTAATTACAAACTTAAAAATGTATGTTTGTATCATAAATTGTACTACCTCATATTAATAATAGAGTAAAATATTGAATATTGTAATCTTCACCTGTCTAGACTTAAGTACGTAGTCTATAAATACAGTGGACCCCCGGTTTTCGCTATTTTTTCGTTCCAGAATGCTGTTCAAGTGCCATTACCAAACGAATTTATTCCCATAAGGAATAATGTAAAGTAGACTAGTCCTTTTAGACCCCCAAAAATACACTTACAAAAGCATTTAAAAAAATACACTTACATAAAAGGGCGAGTTTGGAGCAGGACGAACACCGGGGGTCCACTGTATTAGAGTAAGTCTGCCCAAAATGCCTCGTCATGACAGTGACTTTCTTTGTAACAATCAAATTATGAAATGTAAACACACGTTGTAACCTTAGCAAAGAAATAAAATTTTATTTTATTTATATTTTATTTTTAATAACGCTGATGAGAACAAAAATGGATTCCAGCCAAGGCCGCTGTGTGTGTGGAGTCTGCAGGTTCATTGTTGAACTGTCTGGTGGTAGGTGATGCTCCTTACAGTTTTTGCTTTGCAAACTTTTGTTCCTTGATTGCTGAAGGTGCAATGTACACCCCTGATGTTTAAATCAATTAGTCTCGGTAAAATTGGTTTCGCTATACGTCATTTTGCTTAAAGTCGGAGTTTCCAAGAACCTATTGATGACGTTAAGTGAGGACTTTCTGTACAGTATCTATATGATGTTATGGTGTCTTATTAATGAAAAGAAGATACCAGAAATTTTGAGCAAGTGTCTTAAAATTGCAAATACAGTGGACCCCCGAGTAACGTAAAAACTTCATTCCAGAAGCCTGCTCAAGTGCCATTACCGAACGAATTTACTCCCTTAAGGAATAATGTCACGTAGGTTAGTCTATTTCAGACCCCCAAAAATACACTTCCACAGGCACTTACAATATTATACTTACATAATTGTACGATTTCCGGGGTGTTCGTTACTCAGGGGTCCACTGTAATCAATAAAATAACAATTTTTAAATGTATAATTAAATGTTCTACTGTTAACCCTTATGGGGCCTATTTTCTAGGCCTTTTGTATATCCATATGCTCTTGCACTACCGTCCACAGGATGGATACGGGGTGCACAATAAACTAGGCACATAGATGGAAAATTGAATCTAACTTTTGTAGATTTCTAAATTATATACAGTACTGCATTAAAAAACTTGCAATAAAAGATAAAGAAAATACTCGTACAAATAAAGAAAATACTCATACAAATCTAGAAATACTGTACAAAAGAGGCACATGAAAACTGGCAAACATTTGTGAAAAATGTGTGAATTGTGGTTTGTTATTATGAAAGAACAAAAAAAGGCTTCTCCAAAACTGCAATAAATGCCACATGTACTTTTTTCTTATTTTTAAAACTATCGAAGTGTGTTTACCTCACTTTGGTAAAGAGAAGATGCACTGATTGCTATTCATGCAGCCTATGATACGTGCCAAGGTACATCATGAAGTGTCATGGTGCATATACAGTATACAACTCTTTGTACTAACATTGCCTAGTATTGATATTATATATTGTACTCGTCTCTCAGCCAACGTGTGACTGTAATAACCCACCTTGTCCTGAATTTGAGCGGATAACATCAACTCCATGTTGTTGGGAGTTATAAGCAGGTCTGCCTCTCGATGGGTCTGGATAATACCGCGGGTTGCCTCCACCACCATGGGGAGGTGTCATGGAGGTGTTGCCATCCGCTTTACCTGTGAACATATTAAGAGTTCTGCAAAATATGAAGCAGAGAAGCACTATAGCTTGAAGAGGGATGTATGTTGTGCTTACTTGCAAATGCACCAATATCAAAGTCAAGCCTTTACCAGAAATACCTGCCGAGTGTCACCCACTCATAGCAGAAGCAGTTACAGCTTTTGTTGAAGCTCAAGCTAACAAACATCAAATAACCTTCAACATGGTAGGAAACGCCACTGGTGTTGGGCATATGAGGTCTGAGGCTCGCCGAGTTATAGTTTCCGTTGGCTTCTTGGTACACGAGCGATGCCTGCGGGTCAGGAGTTAGGTTCTGCATCGGTATTGGTCTGCGGTCTGAGAAGGGTACAGGTCTGTTAAATACACAAGTTACAGTAGTGTGTATGGAGTAAAAATATATTTTCCTTCATCATCTTTGGGCAACCACTTTCCCAACGACTTGAGACAAGCCCGCAGAAACATGTCTAAACTGGTTTAAGCTATGTTTTTCAAATGCACTGTTTATTGTAGTACCTTTACGGTGCTCGTACTTTATTCACTGAATTTTCCATCTTTTTTAATATACGCTTACACAATAAGTGTGACATAACACACAATGGTACATTTTAAACATGAAGGTATAAAAGGTAAAAAACAAAAATATATATATAAATATTAAGAATACAGATTGTTTCACATACAGTAAGTTCAAATTTCTAAGAATTTTAACTAAAATAAATAAGTATACTGAAGCCACTCATTTTCAATTTTCTTAAAGTGTCAGTAACATTATTTCAAGGGTGAGGATTAAAAGTATATAATGTTCTCAATAAGAATGTTCTTGAGTGCCTGTGTAGATATACATTACAGTGTCACGTCACATTCACCTAAGAGGTTTTCACTTGCTTCCTAGTCACACTTTTACATTATTTTAATAAGTATGTACACTTCCTTGTTCTCTGCTTCCATTTACTTACATTTCTTGGTTTCTCTTCCTGATTTACTATACCTATTACACTTATTTTTCACATTCATTCTTTCCTACCTTAGCTATGCTTCCTGCAACATATACGACAGAACCATCACTAATACAGTCACAGAGTTTTCACACAGGATTTTTCAGGTCTATTGTTTATGCCACCTATTTTTCAAAGCAACCACTGACAACACTTCTTTTTCAAAGAATACAATAATAAATCATTTCCAAAGTATCCACTACGAGTGGTTCCAAATTCTGCACTATCCTGCACCTTGCGATTTTCCAGTCTTCCGTTACACATAATCATTCTCATAATTTCTTATTTTTTCTACTGCCCATAAACTACTGGGGCTTTCTTTTTCTTTATAGACGATGGCACAATGAAGAAAACATAAATCATTGAAGAACATTTCAATTGATATAAGAAGTGATATAGACCACACTAATCAACCTATACTAAATAGTAATTTTCACATGACAACCCTTAATATTAAACTAAAGAGCACTACTTACATAGTCTATAAAAGCTTTAACTTAAATGTTTACATTATACTACTGGATGTCGAATACAAGGTACAGTACTGTACTAAACTTAAAAAAAATAAAATAGCTTTCAGATACATATTCCAATTAATATTTAATTATTATACAAGACAGTTCATCAGTTATACAAAATAATTTGTTTATATTCACTCAACTTCATGCCATGCTGTTTAAATGAACAAACAATAGACAGGTAGTAATTCTTAATGAGTTGGTCGTAGACACGAAGCGCCACGACAGTTCTGGAGATCACACTCAAGTCACTCCTCGACGTTCCTTAGCTGAAAACGTGGCATTACAACTTGACTCTGGATATTTGTTCTTACTTACCTATGTTGACAAACTCTCCATGGTGGTTTTGGGGTTGTGGCCCCTTTTTGGGACAGCACAAGTTCTGACCCATCCTCAAATTTTCTGATGCACCTGCAACAAAATATACATTACATGTAGACTACTATACTGACTTTAACAAACATTATAATGCTATCACTCCTATATTATAAGAATTTTAACATATAATATACAGTACATGAAAGACTTTTCAACAGTTTCCTTTTGAAGATATGGTGGTTTCTCAAGTTACAAAGCACATACATAATAGTGGTTTACTGGTTAAGAAATCCTACTTAACACAAGATCATTGAATCAGTTTGAAATACTTATGCATACAGTATAACCCCTGTATTCGCAGATTCAGTTTTCATGGTTTCAGTTACCCAGGGTTTACCATGGCCCAAAAATAACCCTTAATTTTGCTTTATAATGGCATCAAAGCCCAAAAGTAGAGATGGTGGCAGTTCTTCAAAGCTTAAGAGAAGCCATAAAATGCTTCCCATCAGTGAAAAAGTGCTAATTCTTAAATTACTGTATGTAATTTATCAATTTGACTTATCATTGGTATGTACGTAAATGAAAAACGACTTATACAGTGTGTCATGTAGGGGGGTAACGGAATTTATTGGGATAATCGGGGAATAGGGGAGTAAAGGGAGGGAGTGAGTAGGCAGGAGAGGTGAGGTTGACAGGAGTGGAGGTAATGTGAGGTCACTGGTGACTACACCATCACCTCTCATTACCACCACACTACTCACCCTCTCTCTACCTAAAATAAAATATAATAAAATAAAGAATTATAAGAATAATGAATAATACGGGGCTATGAATATTACGGGGGCAGTGAATATTACTATTCCACACAAACACAGTTTATTATTAAATTAAGTCCTTGTACAATAATATATTTGGGAACAGGAGAACACTAGTGAGTTTAGATAAATGGGAATTGTACATATAAGCGGGGAGACAGGGAATACAACCAACTGACGAAACAGAATATAACTTACAATATAGTTCAGAGGACAGTTCACCACAGGAACTCAGTCACACTTCTAGCCACAGGTCCCAAGACCTGCTAAAACAGAACTCTGCCCAGTGTCTCCAACAGTCTCCTCCAGAGACTCTACAGCAGCTCTCTCCCAGAGCTCTGTACACCGGCAGCCGCTCTCCTAGAATCTCGTGCCCAGAGCTCTGCACACAGGCCAGAGCTCTGCCCGAATGTCTCCAGGCCAGAGCTCCGCTAGAATGTCTCCAGCCCAGAGCTCCGCACACAGGCCAGAGCTCCGCCAGAATGTCTCCAGTCCAGAGCTCCGCACACAGGCTAGAGCTCCGCCAGAATGTCTCCACCCCAGAGCTCCGCACACAGGCCAGAGCTCCGCCAGAATGTCCCCCTCTAGTTGTTCCCTCGGCCTTATATGGTCCTCCAAGCATCCCCCCAATGAGGAGTGCACCATGTGCTTTGACCTGACGCTAGTCCAAAAGACAAAAGACCTGAGCCTTAATCCGAGAGGCGTGTCTGACAGCTATTTACCAAGGGCAGGTGTGGCTGCTTAGGTAGACCTCACAGCACACTGACTACATCACAAGTGGACCCTCGGTTTTTGTTGAAAATTCTTTCCAGAATGCTGTTTAAGTGCCATTACCGAACGAATTTGTTCCCATAAGGACAAATGTAAATTAGATTAGTCATTCCAGAACCCAAAAAATACACTTACAAAAGCTCTTACAAAAATACATTTACATAATTGTTCAAGTTTGGAGGTGAACGAAAATCGAGGGTCCACTGTATGTATATGTATAGGGTTTGCTACTAGCCATGGTTTCATGTATCCACAGTAGGTCTTGGAATGTATCCCTTGCAGATACAGGGGAAGGGATTACTGGACTTTTAAAATTGTACTGTTGTTCATTTAGCTCTCTCTGTTTTTATACACTTCAAAAATCCTACTAAATAATCTGTCTAGTTCTTAAGTAGACTTTAAGAACTAGTATTAGCTTGCCAGAAATGCACTGCATGCTAGTGGCTTTCTTTCATGCCTAATAACATTTCATTACATGTAAACTACATTAATCTGTGTACTGCATAAAAGAAATAAAATGATGAATTTGAAATTTAACCCATTCCAGAAAACATTGTATCTCAAGACTATCATAACTCTAACCAAAATTATGCGGTTTTATGGTTATTGGTTCCAAGACACTGGCCAGAGGCTCTCCTTGCACCTCAATTTATGATTGTAATGTAAACCCATGTACACGAGCAAAGAAATAAAATTGTATTTGTATTTATTTATTTAATTGCAACTTTTACTGTGCATCCCTCCTGCCCTCTCTCTCTCTCTCGAGTTGTTTGTTTCTGCCAGTTTCTAGTGAGATCTTTAAAATAAGATAAAACATTATTTTCGAAGACACAGGAAGTGAATTCAGTTTTATCAATGTCAGGATGCTGTCTTATGATTCTTTTTGCACCTTCCCAATGAGCAAACAACTTCTGAATTTCTACAGCTGTTATCCTTTAGTCATCTTATTCCACTTACTCCTTCTCATCCATCTCCACTAATTCCTGAAGCTTCTCTATTGTCAACACCTGTCTATTTTTATTATTTTTATTAACACATCGGCCGACTCCCACCAAGGCAGGGTGGCCCGAAAAAGAAAAACTTTCATCATCATTCACTCCATCACTGTCTTGCCAGAAGGGTGCTTTACACTACAGTTATAAAACTGCAACATTAACACCCCTCCTTCAGAGTGCCGGCACTGTACTTCCCATCTCAGAACTCAAGTCCGGCCTGCCGGTTTCCTGAATCCTTCATAAATGTTACTTTGCTCACACTCCAACAGCACGTCAAGTATTAAAAACCATATGCCTCCATTCACTCCTATCAAATACGCTCACACATGCTTGCTGGAAGTCCAAGCCCTCGCACACAAAACTTCCTTTACCCCTCCCTCCAACCTTTCCTAGGCCGACCCCTACCCCGCCTTCCCTCCACTACAGATTTATACACTCTCGAAGTCACTCTGTCTCGTTCCATTCTCTCTACATGTCCAAACCACCTCAACAACCCCTCCTCAGCTCTCTGGACAATCGTTTGTAATCCCGCACCTCCTCCTAATTTCCAAACTCCGAATTCTCTGCATTATATTCACACCACACATTGACCTCAGACATGACATCTCCACTGCCTCCAGCCTTCTCCTCGTTGCAACATTCATCACCCATGCTTCACACCCATATAAGAGCGTTGGTATAACTATACTCTCATACATTCCCTCTTTACTTCCATGGACAAGGTTCTTTGTCTCCACAGACTCCAAGTGCTCCACTCACCCTTTTCCCCTCATCAATTCTATGATTCACCTCATCCTTCATAGACCCATCCCCGACATGTCACTCCCAAATATCTGAATACATTCACCTCCTCCATACTCTCTCCCTCCAATCTGATATCCAATCTTTCGTCACCTATTCTTTTTGTTATCCTCATCACCTTACTCTTTCCTATATTCACTTTCAATTTTCTTCTTTTACACACCCTACCAAATTCATCCACCAACCTCTGCAGCTTCTCTTCAGAATCTCCCAAAAGCACAGTGTCATCAGCAAAAAGCAACTGTGACAACTCCCACTTTGTATTTGCTTCTTTATCTTTTAGCCCAACACCTCTTGCCAAGACCCTGCATTCACTTCTCTTACAACCCCATCTATAAATATATTGAACAACCACGGTGACATCACACATCCTTGTCTAAGGCCCACTTTTACTGGGAAATAGTCCCCTTCCCTCCTACACACTCTAACCTGAGCCTCACTATCCTCATAAAAACTCTTCACTGCTTTCAGTAACCTTCCTCCTATTCCATACACCTGCAACATCTGCCACATTGCCCCCCTATCTACCCTATCATACGCCTTTTCCAAATCCATAAATGCCACAAAAACATCTTTACCCTTATCCAAATACTGTTCACCTATATGTTTCACTGTAAACACTTGGTCTACACACCCCCTACCTTTCCTAAAGCCCCCTTGTTCATCTGCTATCCTGCTTTCTGTTTTACTCTTAATTCTTTCAATAATAACTCTACCATACACTTTACCAGGTACACTCAACAGACTTATTTCCCTATAATTTTTGCACTCTCTTTTGTCCCCTTTGCCTTTATACAAAGGAACAATACACGCTCTCTGCCAATCCCTAGGTACCTTACCCTCTTCCATACATTTATTAAATAATAGCACCAACCACTCCAAAATTATATCCCCCACCTGTCTGTGGTGCTGAATTAACTCCAGATCCTCATCAACCTCCAGCTCCACTGCCTCACCAAGAGTGACAATATCCTGGTTTACATCCTCCTCAGCATCAAATCCTTCAAAGTCATAGGTGACTGAAAGTCACAAGACCTTCCAGGCTACACTGAGTTGCTAAGTGGAAACTTCAGTCCAGGAATGCACTCTGAGCCTCACACAATCTAAGACATTAAACTTAAATCTTCCAGAATTCCTTGAGATTGGTGATTCCATCTCCTGAAGTCACTGCAAAGCACTTGGTAATCATCTTCTTGGCGTAAATCTTCTTGAAATCCACAGTCAATTGCTGGTCCACAGACTGTGACAGGGGAATGGTGTTTGGTGGGAATGAAGTTAAATTCTACTTCCAAGTTCTGGATGGTGTCCTGGTGCATTATCGAACACTAACAATGCCTTCAGAGCAAGGGTTCTTAACCGAGGGTATCCATACCCCTTGGGGGTACTGCAGAAATCAGCAAACGTTTTTGGGTATTACACCAAAACAAATTTCTGTACAGCAAAATTACCCACTAAGCTAAAAATTATTTGTTTAAAAAATATAACTTTCATAATTTTCCTTGCTTATTAAATAATAAATTTTTGTGCAATTATATTTTTATGTTTATTGAACCTTCAATACCCCAGAGATTTTCATTTTTACCCCATTTGGTGGTAATTTCTTCCTGACTTCTGGGGTACTGGAACCATATGAGGGTATGGGACTCGATCTCCCGAACAATTTAAAAAAAGTTGCTACCTTTGATGTATACTTTTGATGAACTATTTCCGAGAGTCTTTGTGCTCCCAGAGCCTGGCCAATGGGCCAGGCTCATGGTTATATTTGAATAAACTATTATCAGTTCTGTTGCTAGCTATCCATATGTATAGTTAAAGAAAGCTAACAGACTCACAGACAACATTAGCACCTGCCTCCAGAAGAGGCCTTAAGTGCAGGAATTCACATGGTCTCACGGTGTTATCTGAATGGTGGTATTGGCATGCCTCTGGCAAGACTGAAGTTATACTGATACATAATAGGACTGGTGATGTTGTTGATGATTTTGACAGTCTGGCAAAGGGGGTATGGGGATATATTGGACAATTCATTGGGGGTCTGTAATCGAAAAAAGGTTAAGAATCCCTGCAGTTTAGAGGAAGTCTGTTGATCAGCAGGTAGCTCACTGATGGACAAAACATTTCTTTGGCCTCCTTGTAACAATGCCAGAACACATCCAACTCTGGGGTTTTCTGAGCAGTTAACAAATGCTTCTTTGGAGGCATTGACACCCAACAGCAAAATATGCCTATCTTTCATAGGCTATGCCCAGACAAAGAGACCTCCTCCTCTATGATGAATGCTAATCTGGGCATT